>PVHP010025371.1:0-25588 GCA_004024765.1 Zapus hudsonius | reverse complement strand
CCGGGTGCTTTCCCAGGGAGGGAAGTTAGGATTGCAAGCTGAGAAAGTTTAAGGAAAAACAGCTGAGGGAAAATATACTTAGAAGAAACCCACACGGCACCCGCCATGTGCTTTCCCATGGAGGGAAGTCAGAGAAGAGTTAGGGGAGCACCCGCATGGTAGACCAACCCAGAGTGTGAATACACACATAGTGGATTTAGAGACCATAGGAAGGCTGTATATGGAATTAAGGGAGAAGCTACCCCAAACTATAAAGCAGAGACATTGGAGAAGCCTAGATTAAAAAGACAGGGCAATGCTTTCCGGCTGGATGGGGGCAGGGGCTAAACTCACACTGAGTCTGGGCCACATAGGATAAGAGCCAAGAAACTCACACTGAGGGTCTCTGGAAAAGACGAAGGGCCACAGCAGATTGCCACCTTTATAGTGTCAGATTCATGTGTGCAGGGGGAAGACCCAGTTGGTTTGGAGGGTGGACCCCAGGTTCAGTCCACCCGAGTCAGACCACTTGTAGCGTGCTAGACTGTGGAGCAGGGGTTGCTGCAGCCTCAGTTCTGCCAAGTCCTTTCAGGGCGAGATGGCATATGGAGTGACGTGTTCTCTCAGCCTCAATCCATGACTGAAATTGCCTACAAGAAGCTAGCTTTCTCCTATTCAGTCTCACTAGGATTAAAGGTATGTGCTACCACTTCTGGCAAGTTTCTTTTATTGTAGTAACAAAAGGGAGACTGCACACCTGAGGACAAAACACCTGAAGTTACCCTTTGGCATCCACACGCACATAAGTGCATCCATATTTGCATGTCCCCCCCCCCACACACACAAACGCACACAGACACATAAAACTCCCAACCCCACGCATAAAAGATGCTGCAGGAGAAAGACACACAATGGACACATTCTCAGAATTGCCACCTTCCCCAGAAGAAATGAGAGTATAACATTAAAGGAAGTTACTTTGTCTTCTTTTGTCTATCATTTCTGCAGGATCCATACCCACAGAGGTAAGTGAGTATCTCACTATCCTGGTAAGTAGTAAAGTTTACAGCACTAGCAGCCCGTTTTGAAATAGCCATCTGGCACCAGATGCCATGGTTAGGAGTTAGGTTCTCAATATTTGTGTAAGATGTCCTAAATCACGGGCAAATACTCAGGGTCTGGTTGTTGATAGATAGGGATTTCTACTTCTATTCTTGTCCATTTTGTCTCTAAAGTTACTAATGTTTTATTTTGTTCCTTTGGTGGGCTCGTTTCTCTGTTCAGCCTGTGGTTATGCTGGTATCTGGGCATTTGAAGAAGTATAGGCTTGGGCTTGGTGTGGTGGCCCATGCCTTTAACCAAGGCATTTGGGAGGCAGAGGCAGGAGGATCACTGTGAGTTCAAGGCCAGCCTGGGACTACAAAGTGAGTTCCAAGTCAGCCTAGGCTAGAGTGAGATTCTACTTAGAAAAAACAAATAAACAAAAACAACAACAACAAAGAAGTACAGGCTTTGTCTAGTCTTTGAAGAGTAGATTTATCTAGGAAAGCCCTTCACCAGTTAGCCTGTCTAGATAGGCTACTCGGAGTGTCTGGTGTGGTCCATAGGTGCACTTGCTTCTGGGTTCTTGGGTCCTTTTGTGTGTGTGTGTGGGGGGGTGAGGAGTGGATCTTGATTCTATATCCACAGGGGTCATGACCTCAAATCTGGGCTCTGGGATTGACCTTGAGCCTGAGACATAGGATCTGGCTAGGGACTGTGATGGGCCTGATGCTTATCCCCTGGGACCATCATGGAGACTTGGTCTATGGTGGATGGCCCAGAGCTGAGGTTTGTTGGAAAAGACTGTGGCATAGGAGCCAAGCCAGTCAGACCAAGGGTACCAACCTGACTTTGACCTTGAAAGTGGGTTCTGTAAACCTGGAGTATGAGTGAGCTGTGGCTTTTACATGAAGGGCAGGCCTAGAACCCAAGTCTGTGGAACCTGGCCCGACACCAGCGTGGGTCTGGAGCCTGGGACTACTGAGCTTGGCCTGGTGGTGAAGCAGGCATGGAGAGCGGCTGCTGCCCAGGCTTGTATCCACAAGGATGGCCTAATGCTAGGCCTAGCCTGGGAACTGTTTCCAGGTACTGGCTTGGAGTCTGGGCCCATGGGATATCATCACTGAGTTTTACTGGACTAGTGTTGGGACCAAGGCAAAGCCCATTGCTTACTTCCCTTTTCTTCTCCCAAGCAGAGGGTGTTTCTTCAGACTTGGTGATGCCTGGGGTGGAGGGAGAGATATTAGTTACCTTTCTCAATGAGAGGGATTAGAAAAAAGACCTTCCCCCTACAGGTAGACAGGGTGTGGCCTCTGACAGTGACCTCATGTCATGTTGCCAAAAAAAAAAAAACCCTCCCAGGCGGGCATCTTGCCATTCTTCCCAGCGAAACTTTTAGAAGTCCTAATTCAAGCTTGGGATATGCTTTTTTCCTGTCCAGACTGCTGGGCTGGAGGTGCACCAGACCAGGTGGTGAGTTGTACCCCTCCCCCTCCTCTGAGCTTGCACAGATCAGAGGGGGCAGGAGGGAAGAATTTTCTTTGTCGTGAGTGTTATTTTTTCCACTTTTTGGTGATTCTGTGCACTTTTTTTTTTTGGTTTTTTGAGGTAGGGTCTTGCTCTAGCCCAGGCTGACCTGGAATTCACTATGTAGTCTCAGGGTGGCCTCGAATTTATGGTGATCCTCCTACCTCTGCCTCCGGAGTGCTGGGATTAAAGGCATGCGCCACCACACCCGGCTTCTGTGCACTTTTGATGATTTGTACACTTCACAGACCATGTGGTGGCTAGGCTGCTCCCCTAACCCATTCCCAATTCCTTTGAACGGACTCTAATCTAGAATAAATGCGTGTGATAAGAAAATACTCTGTCAAAGTTGACCAATCCTTTGGCTTTCTGAGATAGGAACTCCGGGGAAGTGCAGTGGTGAAGGCCCGGGTATTCACCAGCTGTGCCCAGTCCCCGCTACACAGGCACCTGTATGGGTTTCTGGGGAGATGCATCTGTATATAATAGAATCACACCAAAAATAAATTACATTTGGTAGTGTGTATTTTTCTGTAATGGAATTGTTTTTAAAGGCATCTGCCCCACTTTGAGAAATGTCTTTAGGCCAGCAATCAAGGTGTCTGGAGGGAGACAGAGGAGTTGGAGTCTGGAGAGAGGGTTTGTAAGTCAGGAAGTGTCCACGGTGGGTGTTATGTTGAATAAAGGAATTACAGTTATAAGAGGTCTCTTGAGTGAAGCACACAGGAAACAGGTAGTGTGATTGATATTAAGCTGACTCAGGAGGGAATTAAGAATAGATGAGAGAGAGCTCCCTTAGTTTGGAGCTGCTTGTAAGCTTGTTTGATATCTATGACAGGCTGTAAGTGGGCATTTTGGACAGTTTTGGGGGTAGATTGGATGGATCTGACGATCTTTACCTTACCCCCCCCCCAGCGGTGCTTAATGAAGTATTGAGTGGTCACAGCCTCTATTCCATCCACCCACTTCTGAGTCTTCTTCCAGTCAACTTTAACCTCATTGCTCTGATTATGCATTTCACCCTAACCAATCCAGGGTGTGATAGTTTAAATAGATGTCCCCCAATAGAATTTATTATAATTGTGTTTATTAATTGTATATTGTCTCCAGCCTTCTGGCTGGAGCAACTATCACTTTGGCCTGGCCTCCTGGGGTCGTGACACCCTTTCTAAATTGGATGCAAAATTCTAAAAATACATATGCAAAACATCAGCTGGAACCCAAGTCTGGCAATTCTGCCATTTTGTGAGTTACAGTGTTATAGTGTACTTGCTGATTCTGGAGGTGCTGGGCCTCTGTCTCTGCTTGGATCTGTGAAAGCGGGGCCAGCCTTTCCTTAACTTCCCATGGATAGTTAGTTCAATAATAAATACTTTCCTCCAAAAATTGTACCTCGTTTAGAAATTCATCCCAACGGCTTGTGGCTGGCTACGACATAGGGTAACTCCAACTCTGCTGTGGGATGTGGCTAGAAAAAACCATGCAACTGTGGGCCTTTGGTATATCCCTACTTCAATCCTTAGTTCACCAGGCCTCATGCTTCTCCCCCATCCCCAATCCCCTAGAACCGTTTCCTGCTTGGCAGCAAATAACTGCAATCAGATGAGGACAATCACAAGCTCTTCTCATATCTGCCCACACTCTGCCTTTTTTTTCTGGTGGATACTCCAAAGTCTGACCTCTGCACTCTTCACGCACACTCAGACTGTGCCTTGTCCTCTTCCTCTGTGCAGCACCAGTGTTTTCTCTACTGGCCATTCCTGGGAATTTATAAACATACTCTGCAGTTTCTAACATCTTCAGCTGTAGTGCCCACATCTCTATTTCCTCTGAACTCAAACATTCTCTCCTGGAGGTACATATGAGGCTTAGGAAGTCAGAAGGTTAAGATCCACTAGGCCTCTCCCCAAGATTACATAAACAGTAAACAACTCCTGTGGACTCAGGGTTCTTCAGTGAGGCTGCCTGCAAGTGGGCAGGCAGCTCCAGGTTTCTGTGACTCCACAAACGTGTTTTTTTGTTGTTGTTGTTGTTGCAGTTTTTGGCTTTGAAATAGGGTTTTGCTCTAGCCCAGGTTGACCTGGAATTCACTCTGTAGTCCCAGGCTGGCTTCAAACTCACAGGGATTCTTCTTCCTGTCTCCCAAGAGCTGGGATTAAAGGCATGAACCAACATGCCTGTAGCCTTCTCCTTTAAGGGTTCTGTTACCTGGAGGGACAGGCTTCCTGCCCATGTGACATGACAAGCTATGGTGGAAGACTTGGTGACTGCATTGTTGTCCCTTGTCTCTGCCCTCATCACAGGACTACTTGTCCTGGGCTTCTAAGAGCAGAGGCACCGAGAGACAGGAGAGGTTAAGTCTCTTCTTTGTGCTTTGGCTGGTTCTTGCAGTAGCTGTCTCTGAGGCTTAGCCAGTATTTAGTAGGCCCTCTCTCAAGATTTTGGACCTCACAAAGGTCCCTAAAAGATAGCTTCCTCTTTGTTCTTAGATCCTAGAGAGATTGCTTCCCTATGTTGCTGCTCTCTGCTTGCCTCCTCCTTTTTTCTCTAACCACTCCCTTGTCCCTCAGCGATATAGCTGATGTGTTATGGAGGGTACAAAGGCATTTCTATTCTCCAGACCCATAAAATCATATACAGATACACATATATGTAAAGATTTCTTAATCTTTATTTTACAAAAATTGGGACATTGTCATATTCATTCACTCATTGATCTGGAGGAGTTTGTACCTACAAACTTCTCAATGGAGAATTATTCAGCCATGGTCTATTTGTACTGTGATTTATTCAATCCTTCCCTTACTGATGGTCACTTTTTTGGTCTTTACCCAAAATACTACTAGCACTTTTTTTTTTCAGATTCTTGGGAGTTAGATTAGGGATTGAAGAATGTGTGTGTAGCATGCATATGTATTTTTTTTTTTTTTTTTTGGTTTGGTTTTTCAAGGTAGGGTCTTACTGTAGCCCAGGCTGACCTGGACTTCACTATGTAGTCTCAGGCTGGCCTCAACCCCACGGCGATCCTCCTACCTCTACTTCCAGAGTGCTGGAACTAAAGGCATGCGCCACCACACCCAGGAAGTGCATATGTATTCTTTTTTTTTTTTTTTTTTTTGGGTATTTCAAGGCAGGGTCTTGCTCTAGTCCAGGCTGACCTGGAATTCACTATGTAGTCTCAGGGTGGCCTTGAACTCACGGCAATCCTCCTACGTCTGCCTCCCGAGTGCTGGGATTAAAGGTGTGCGCCACCACGCCCGGCGTGTATTCTTAATGTTAAAAGAACAATGTTTTCTAAGGAGGCCTTGTAATTACATTTCCAACAGTAGTATATAAAATTAATTTTTATTCTTTCACCCTTGGGTCTGATAGTAATATTGTAACTGATAAAGGAAAAGACTTGTTGGGCTATGGATGGCTTGGTAAATTTGTTCAGAAAGTCACTCATATTCTCATAGTCACAGCATATCACAAATTTTCAAAAATAAAAATCCAGTTGTAGTTGTCCTTTATAAATCTGATGTATGATTTATACTTGATAGGAAAAGGTTGGGGCTGAAGAGGTGGCTCAGCGGTTATGGTGTTTGCCAGCAAAGTCTAACAACCTGGGTTCAATTCCCTGTTATGCTCATTCTTATTCTCTCTCTCTCCCTCTCACTTTCCCTCTCTCTCTCTTGCAAATAAATAGTTTTTTTAAAAGGTTGAACTTGTGAACCTGAAATCAAACCTAAAATGTCAATCTTTCAGTTAAACAAAAGGATAACTTTTTAAATGTTAACCATCAACATATGGAGAGACCACTGAAAAATCCAAGGTAAATAAATGTTTGTGAACATTGAAAGGAAAGATACAGCTGATGTTAAGTCAGTTCCACAGGAAAATATTACAGGTTGATGACAGTGAAACCCAAGAAATAGAAATGCCTCCTCTAAATAACAGAATACTGCAAAAATTCATTTCTACAGTGGTTTATGCACATAGAAACTTTAGAAAACAATAAAAACACAATTCTTGAGTTTTCTTGCTTTTTTTTTTCCTCTAAAGCTCTGAAATGTAACAGCTGTGAGCCACATAAGCACCCTACCCATTTTTGCAAGACATTTCATAAAGCAGTAAGAGAAACAGGGAAACACACAGTTTTCTGGGCTACACAATATTTTGGTGATAGACATGCATCTGTATGAAAAATAACAGGAGCATAAGGTGAGGATATTCTCTGCACAGCACAATTTTATTCAGTCGTGCCCACTGAGTAAGAGTTCACATCTGCCTCCTTTTGCTCTTAAGATCTCCTCTATCTGACTGCGCACATTTATATAAATAGTGCTTTTAGAACATCTTCAGTGCAAAAGCAGATTAATACGCCAGTAACATTGTTTGCCCTTTAGTGAAGAGGCAGCTCAAAAACAAAGGAACTTATAGATGCCAGCAAGCTGTAGGGGAAATAGAGGCTACATGCTACTTTAAAATCTGTTACCTGTTTTATTTGGAATGCATGAGTTGAAAAGGTACCAAACACTTATGTTAATATGGAAAACCTTGCTGATGTGTCCTAATTATCACAAAGACAAGAATTTCAAACTACCAGTGACTATTAAATTCACATGTGCAATTTAAAACAACTTGCTTTGTGACATATTCTTATATATAAATTCCTAGGGTACTGTCTGTATATGCTTCCCAGAACATTCCATTCACTCAAAATTTGAAATAGCTCATGGGCGACTAGGGTGTAGCTCAGAGGTAAAGCACTGGCCTAGCTCAAGCAAGCCCCTGGGTTTGATCCCCAGCTCTACAAAAAACAACAAAGCTCAATGCAATGTATTTGGCTAAGTCTATTTACAACTGTATTTTATGGCATGTTTTTAGTTGGATATCTTATCTAACTTCGAGAATATTCTTATGAGATCCTTTTTGAAAAGATATCTGAGTTGAAAGATTGTATCCCCAGTATGAATTCCCAGGTTTCTTCAGTATCTCTCATGAGGTTTGTTTCCCCCACTGGAAGAATTAGGGTGCAAGGGTTTTCCACAGCACAACCTGATTGAGGCCTCAGGGTCTCCCCCCAAGGTGAACCCTCTGGTGGACACTGAGTCGGGACTTCCGGCTGAAGGCCTTTCCACACTGAGCACACTCATAAGGTTTCTCTCCTGTATGAATCCTTAAGTGTAACCTGAGAGTCGATCTTTGGCTGAAAGTTTTGCCACACTCAGTGCACTCATAGGGCTTCTCTCCCGTGTGAGTTCTCATATGTATAATGAGCTGTGAGTTCTGGATGAAAGACTTCCCACACTCACTGCACTCATAGCGCTTTTCTCCTGTGTGGATCTTCTGATGAATGATGAGGTTTGATTTCTTAAAGAAGGTTTTTGCACATTCATTACATTCATAAGGTCGCTCTCCTGTATGAATTCTCTGGTGTGTTGTGAGTTCAAATTTCTGAGCAAATGTCTTTCCGCATTCACTGCACTCATAGGGCTTCTTCTCCATATGTGCTCTCTGGTGGACAATAAGGTTTGATTGGTGGGTAAATGCTTTCCCACACTCGGGACATTCAAAAGGTTTCTCCCCAGTATGAATTCTCTGATGTTTGATGAGATTTGCCTTGTGGGAGAAGGTCTTCTTACATACATTACATTCATAGGGTTTTTCTCCAGTGTGTATTCTCTTATGACTAATGAGGAGTGACTTAAAGGAGAAGGCTTTGTCACAGTAATTACAAACAAAAGGTTGAACCAAGTTTTTGATTTTCTGGTGTTTAAAAATGACTTCTTTCTGACTGGCTTTTCCACTGTTGTTATATTTGGAATATTCTACTCCAGTATGAGTTTTCTCTTGTTTCACATACAAAGGTGGTTTTCCAAATCCATTGCACTCATCATCTTTCTTTATTACGTAGCTTCTATTAAGTAAATCTGAATTATATTTCAAAGTCTTCTCATATAAATCATATTTATATGGAACTTGTCTTAATGAAACAAAGTCTGTGCTCAGATTAAATGTCTTTCCAAGGAGATTCCCTCTTTCTTCAATTGAGGATTGGTTCTTTGCCTTTTCATCTGGGTTTCTGTGGCTCTTCTCCATCTGGCTGTCAGCCTTCCACACTTCTAGGAGAGAGCACAACATGTCCTTTCTCAGTTCTTTCTCTATGGTATTATAGGTTACAGGATGTGAAGTCTCCACAAATGTTCTATTATGAAGCTGACTAGTTTGGACCCAGTCTCCCAGCATTTACAAAAAATTGTCAGTGTGAACTGTTCCTTCCCATCTTTTGAACTTCAAAAGGAAAAAAAAAAAGCTGGGTGTGGTGGCACCCAGGACTCAGGAGGCAGAGGTAGGAGGATTGCCGTGAGTTCAAGGCTACCCTGAGACTACATAGTGAATTCCAGATCAGACTGGGCTAGAGTGAGACTCAACCTCAAAATAAATAAATAAATAAATAATAAAAAAGTGACAATGGACAAAATGACCATAAAATTTGCAGAAAAGTAAAATAAAAAACCATGGTCAAAGAGGGCTTCCAGTGTGAACTACCTGTAGTCCCCAGCACTCAGAAGGCTGAAGCAGGAACACTATGAGCTTAAAACCAGCCTGGGCTACATAGCAAGAACCAGGCCAGGCCATGGCAAGATCTGTGGCATTTTCTCTGATGGTACAGCACTTGGTGAGGTAGAAACAGACATGACTCCTGTGGCTTGCTGACCAGCTAATCTAAATTAATCTAATTAAATTAATTTAATTAATTTTAAATTTAATTAATTTAAATTAATAAATCTTGGTAAACCAAGGAGAGACTCTGTCTCAAAAAATAGTGGATGGCATTCTGAGGTTGTCCTCTGGCCCCCACATGCATACGCACTTGCACACATACCAAAAAAGGATTCTTAAAAAAAAAAAAAAAAAACTCAAAAAACCTCAAAGGAAGCTAGGCATGGTGGCAACACGCCTTTAATTGCAGTACTTGGGAGGCAGAGGTAGGAACTGCCCTGAGTTCAAAGCCACCCTGAGACTACAGAGTGAATTCCAGGTCAGCCTGGGCTAGAGCAAGACCCTACCTTGAAAAAATAAAAAACAAACAAACAAACATAAAAAACCTCAAAGAGGGCTGAGCGATGGCTCAGTGGTTAAGGCGTATGTCTGCAAAACCTAACGACCCAAGTTCGATTCTCCAATACACATGTAAGCCAAATACACAAAATGGTGCATGTTTCTGGAGCTCATTTGCAGTGGCAAGAGGTCCTAGTACACCCATTTCCTTTCTCCTTGCAAATAAAGTTTTTTAAATATTTTAAAAACAAAAAACAAGTTGGTTGTGGTGATGTACACCTTTAATCCCAGCACTCAGAAGACAGAGGTAGGAAGTTACTGAGAAGCCAGCCTGAGACTATAGAGTAAATTCCAGGTCAGCCTGGGCTAGACTGAGATCCTACCTTGTAAAAAATAAGCAAACAAAAAACTTCAAAGGGAGGGAAAAAATGATGGCATCAAAATAGGAGAATACATGGAAAGAAGGGATTTAGTGGAGGGGGATTTTGGGGGGAGAAGGGAAGTACTGGGAGGGGATTATAATCATGGTATATTGTCTACATTATAGAAGTTGTCAATAAAAAGTTAAAAAGCCCTCAAAGTTACAAACCTGTTCAAAGTCCCTGGAATATCACTTCTAGCGGCTTCTTATTTTCTGTCTCAGACCTTGCCCTATAGAGTTCTGAACTGGCCATTCTAACTAAACTGATAAAAGACTTAAATGCTACTAGGCACTCCACAGCTGTCCTTACCCACTGAAAGTAAGTTGCTGTAATTCTCCAGCATTACATCCATGTAGAGAATTCTCTGAGAGGGGTCCAGCTGCTCCCACTCCTCCTGGGAGAAGTCCACAGTTACATCCATGAATGAAACCGACCCCTGAAATGACAGTGTTCATCACACAATACCAAATATGCATTTGTTATGGTTATGTCTCTAAAAATATGACCTGTCATATTTAATAGGAATTTAAAATTAAAAGTTTCTGCTAACAAGATTATGTATCTATATATGGAGAAAAGCATATGAACAAGTATTCCTTCAAAATCTGATGCTACCAGTGCAGTGCTGACACCCTGTCATGGTTTGATCCAGGTGTCCCCCACAAACAAATGAATGTGTTCTGATATATCAATCCTCAGCTGATGGCATTTTGGGTTTTACAACCTCGATGAAGCTGTGTTGTTGGGGGCGGGTTATGGGGGTTATAAGCCAGCTCCCCCTTGCCAGTATTTGGCACACCTTCCTGCCACTGTTTGCAGTGCTATGGCAGAGGTGATGTCCAGCCCTCTGCTCATGCCATCATGCCTTGATGAAGTCTCCCCCTCGAGTCTGTAAACCAAATAAACCCATTCCTCCACAAGCCACTTTGTTTGGGTTCTTTCTGCGCAGCAACTAGAAAGCTGACCGCAACATAACCATAAAGGTATCTTTTTTTTCTCCTCCTAGGTAGGTCTCACTGTAGCCCAGGCTAACCTGGAGCTCACTCTGTAGTCCCAGGCTGGCCTGGAATTCAGTGATCCTCCTACTTCTGCCTCCTGAGTGCTATGATTAAAGGTGTGCACCATCACGCCCAGCTTAGGCATAATTTATATAGCATCAACCAATATTAAGAGTACTAAAGCTTTGACTACTTAAAGGCAGGTGTACCTTCCAATTATAAAACAAACTGTCACAAGGACAGTTTAACATCCAACTACAGAGTGAATAGAACTGAGAACTGGAAGAAGATATGTTAGTAAAAATATACAGACTGAAATACAGAAGGAGCAAAGGATGGAAAATACATAAAAGGCCTAAAAGATATAAAGTACAAGTTAAAAGATCTAGTAATAGTCACAGTTGGAGTCTAGAAAGGCAACATGTAGTAGTAACAGTCTTTGAAGAGATAATGGCTCAGAATTTCCAAAAACAGCTCATCTGACATCCTACATTCAAGAAATAACTTAATCCAAAGTAGAATAAACAGCAAAGTTTCCACATTTAGACAAATAATAAAACTTCTAAAACCCCTAGAAAAAAGAGGTTATTACCTTCAAAGGCACAACAATAAAACTGATTATTTCTCTTTTTGTTTTTTCGAGGTAGGGTCTTTCTCTAGCCCAGGCTGACCTGGAATTCACTATGTAGTCTCAGGGTGGCCTGGAACTCACAGTGTCATCCTCTTAACTTCTGCAGCCTGAGTGCTGGGATTAAAGGCGTGCACCATCACACCTGGCCCTGACATTAGTTTTCAAAAGAAACCATGGAAGCCAAAAAATACTGGAATATCTTTGAAGTACTGATCACATTTAGAAACATGAGCTGGTAATGCTCTAAAGAGAGGTCTAGTAAATATTTTAGCGCTATACAATCTCTGCTAAAACTGATTAATGCTGCCCTCTGGTCATTAAAGCAGGCATAGGCAATATATAAACACATGGCCTTTGTTCCAATAAAGTTAAATTTATGGACACCAAAATTTCAATTTCATATAACATTCAAGGCACTAAATATTCTTTCAATTTCCCCTAACCATTTAAATTTGAGCAATAGGCAAACTGTCTGAGAGCTCCTGACCTAGAATGATGACTAATATGTAGTGTCATTTGTTAAGAATTATTACTATTAGAAGATATAATTCCAAAATAAAACTAGTAAGAACTAGTTGGATGTAACAAAAGAATGGAGGAAAACAAATTCTAACTAAACTTTGTTTTAAAAATATATATATTTGGCCTGATGTAGTTGTGCACACCTGTAATTCCAGCACTTGGGAGGCAAAGGCAGGAGGATTGTCATAGATGAAGCCCTTTGGTCTAGATTGTGAGTTCTTGGCCAGCCCTGGCTACATGGTGAGAATCTGTCTCAAAACATCAAAAAATAAGAAAAGGGGCTGGAAAGATGGCTTAGCAGTTAAGGCATCTGCCTGCAAAGCAGAAGGACCTGAGTTCGATTCCCTAATACCCACATAAAGGCAGATGCACAGGAGGCCCTGGCATGCCCACTCTCTCTCTGCCTCTTTCTCACTCTCTCAAATAAATAATTTTTAAAAAAATAAGAAATACATACATTATAGTATGCTCTGAAAAAGATAAATCATTAAAAGAATAAAAATGTAATTTGACATTCTAGGAGAGGGTAGAAAGTGAGTCAAGTAATTAAAATAAAATTTAAATGTTAAAACTTCAGAGTTTTTTCTTTTGAGTGTGCTCATGCATGTGGACACTAGAGGTTCACGTCAGGTGTCTTCCTCAATTGCTTTCCACTTTTTTTCCTTTGAGACAGGGTCTTTCACTGAATCTAGAGCTCACTGATTTGGTTAGCCTGGCTAGCTAGTGAGCCCCAGGGAAATCCTCTTTCCATCTGCTAGCCCTGGGATTACAAGTGTGGCACTATGCTTAGCATTGTATGTCAGTGCTAGGAATCAAACTCAGGTCCTCCTGCTTGCACAGCAAAAACTTTACCTGCTCAAAAAGATGGTTTGGGGGCTGGAGAGATGGCTTAGTGGTTAAAGCATTTGCCTGCACAGCAGAAGGACCCAAGTTCAATTCCCCAATACCCACATAAAACCAGATGCACAACGCCTGCATCTGGAGTTTGTTTTCAGTGGCTGGAGGCCTCAGTATGCCCATCCTCCCTCCCTCCCTCTCTTTCTCTCTCTCTCTCTGAAATAAATGAATTAATATTTTTTATAAAAAGAGTGGTTCTTTTTTTGAAGCAGGGTCTCGCTCTACCTTAGATTGGCCTTGAACTCAGGATGATGATCTTCCTACCTTCCTACCTCAGCCTCCCAAGTGCTGAGATTAAAGGCATAAACCACCCATGCCCAGCTTCTAAATATACTTTATATTAGTCAAATTTTTAAATATTTTATTTATTTGCAAGCAGAGAGAGAGAGAGAGAGAGAGAGAGAGAGAGAGAGAGAGAGAGAGAGAGAGAGAGAATGAGAGCACCTCTACAAATGGACTCCAGATACATGTGCCACCTTGTGCATCTGGCTTTATGAGGGCACTGGGGAATCGAACTCGGGTCCTTAGGTTTTGTAGGCAAGTGGCTTAACCACTGAGCCATCTCTCCAGCCCCATATTAGTCAAATTTAATACAAAACCTTTTGAAAAGTACAGAAAAAACTGGTATATATTCGAAGCCTTACTATTACCACATACAAAAATAATTTTAAAAGAAGACTTAAAAAAATAAAAAATTTATAAAAGAAGACTGGATACAGCCACATAAAAGCTTGTATTATTGGTTAGTTCTCAGGTGAGAAGACTGGCTTCCACGGTCAAGAAGATTTTAAGGATTTTAGCACTGAAGAAGGTGACATGAAGAGCCATAGCATCTAAAGAAGAACAGATCCATGATGTGGAGAAATAATTCATGTATGAGCTATATAATATAAAGGAAAAAAACTTGTATATATGGAAGCAATAATGCAAAATATTAGGTACTGAATACTAAATGGTATAAAAGGTGGAAGAAAATCTTATATAAGGCAAAAAAATCAGGAAATTTTAAGAATACTGGGTGCAAAAGCATGAGTTTCAGGCGAGAAAAGAACAGATCACATTCTAAAAGACAAACAAAAGCTCCACAAAGTACATGAAACCCTCATGTGCAGGCGCTGGAGAGCAAGCACTGAGAGCCACATGTAGGGGCCCCACATCCACACTGATGCTAGAAGCATTCAATACAAAAAACAAACCAATGTATTTTATACCCAGCAAGAATGAACCTAAAGGTATTTTCTAAACCACATAAAAACTGAATTCAAACAGAAGTGTATGTTGCTACATGGAACACATGAAAACTGGGATTTGGGTGGGGTACTATGGTTTGAATATTTTTGTTCCCTACAAAAACTCAGTGGTAGAGCACTTACCAAGCATGCACAAGGCCCTGGCTCAATCCCTAGCAGAGGTAGAAGGATCACCAATAGTTTGAGGCGAGCCTGGGACAAAGGAGTGAGTTCTAGGTCAGCCCGAGTTAGAATAAGAAACTACCTCAGGGCTGGAGAGATGGCTCAGCGGTTAAAGCACTTGCCTCCAGTGCCTAAGGCCCCGGGTTCAATTCCCCAGTACCCACATATGCCAGACCCACAAGGTGGTGGCCCTGGTGCTTGCTCTCTCTCTCTCTCTCTCTCATCTCTCTGCTTGAAAATGAATAAATAAAATATATATATAAAAAAAGAAACTACCTCAGGGGTTGAAGGCAAGAAGAAACCTCAAATCTTCTGCTGGTCTGTAATATGCGCAAATGTAGGGCAGGTCTCCAGAGGAACTGAGAGATAGCAAGCAGCAACTGAGAAGTGGGCAGAGATTTCTGAAGTGAAGTGTTGGAAGGTGCTAGTGTTTGGACCAAGTAAAAGAAGAGATACTAATGAGCCGTTGCTATGTCCATACTCTGTAAGGACACTATTCTAAGAAAAGGGACTATGGTCTAATGCCTTTGAAATGAAATGATACAAGCTTGGCTCAGCAGGATCAGAATGGTCTGCCAATAATTAATCTGGCAGAAGAAAATACTTTTTAGAGGAAGTTACACAACATGTCCAACATTCAAACAAAAATTATTAATGGGAGGCTGAAGAGATGGTTCAGCAGTGACGCATGCTTCCTGCACCAGCATGAGGGCCGAAGGGTGCCTGACACTGCCCAAGTTCAAATCTCCAATCCCATATAAACAGCTGGGCATAGCCATGTGTGCCTGTAACCCCAGTCTTGTGTAAAGCAGAGACCCAAAAATCTACAAAGCGCTGAAAGCTCCAGCAACAGTATAAAAGAAACTTTGACTCAAAAACGACCAGGCAGAAGAGTAATGGAGCAGGACACCCAACATTCCACTCTGGCCATTGCAAGCGGGCGACCTCCACCCCAGGCCAGCATATGGGGTGCCACAAGGACAAATACAGATGCATATACCACACATACACACACACACATGCGTGTGCAAAAATAAAAATTATTAAACATGAAAAGTAAAAACAGGGCTGGAGAGATGTCTTAGTGGTTAAGGCACTTGCCTATAAAGCCTAAGGAACCAAGTTCAATTCCCCAGTACCCATGTAAAACCAGATGCACAAAGTGGCACATGCATCTGGCTAGATGCATTTGCAGTGGCTAGAGGCCCTAGTGTGCCTATTCTCTCTATTTCTCTTCTCTTGGCTTACAAATAAACAAATATATTAAAAAATTAATCATAAAAAGACAAAAATAGCTGGGCGTGATGGCGCATGCCTTTAATCCCAGCACTCAGGAGGCAGAGGTAGGAGGATCACCATGAGTTCAAGGCCACCCAGAGATAGTGAATTCCAGGTCAGCCTGGGCTAGAGTGAGACCCTACCACGAAAAACAAAAAAAAAAAAAAAAAAGACAAAAATGGCTGGGCATGGTGAAGCACATCTTTAATCCCAGCACTTGGGAGGCCAAGGTAGGAGGATTGCCATTAGTTCAAGGCCATCCTGAGACTACATAGTGAATTCCAGGTCAGCCTGAGCTAGAGTAAGAAAAAAAAAAAAAAAAGAGGAAAAGCCAGAAAAAGGCTTAGAAGAGCCTTAGTTCTTTAAGAGAAGGGAATCAACCTGAAAAGGCAGTCTACTGTGAGTCCAATGAGAGTCGATGACGTTCTGTAAAAGACCAAACTAGGGGGATATTATAGTGAAAAGACCAACAATTGACCAGAGGCTTAGGGAGAAGAAGAGAAGGATGAAGACACAGAGCACAGAGGGATTCTGGGAAGTGAAGCCACCTGAACGATTCTGTAATGGTGGACACATGTTACTATACTTTTGCCAAAATCTGCAGTGTCCAACACAAAGAGCATACCCTAGGGTAAATTAAGAACTTGAAAGTATCAACAAAGGGTCTGGAGAGATGGCTCAGCAGCTAAGGTGCTTGCCTACAAGGCCTAAGGACCCAATTTCAATTCCCCAGAACCCACAGAACGCCAGATGTACAAGTAGAGTATGCGTCTGGAGTTCTTTCTCAGTGCTAGAGGCCTTGATGTGCCCATTCTCTATCTTATCTCTCTTTCTCAAATAAATAAGTAAACACAATATTTATAAGTATCAATACAGGCTTATCAAGTGTAACAAGTGCACCATAGCATAACAGAGGATCCAGGCATGGAGGTGCAAGCCTGCAATCACAGCGCTCATAGGATAAAGGAAGGTTATGAGTTCTGAGACAGCCTGGACAACATAGCAAGACCTTGTCTCAGGAAAACAAAGGAAAGAAAAGGGAGGGATGAAGGGAAATAATGGCATCTCTCTGAATTTTCCATTCAATTTTTCTGATCTTCCTTGCCTCTGCCTCTTCCTACTGGTGCACACCACCATAACTTGCACCACTCAGTTTTTCTAAAAACCTCAAACTTCTCTAAAAAGTGAAGTCAGTCAGACCTGGTGGTACATGCCTTTAACCCCAGCACTCAGGAGGCTTAAGTAGGATGATTGCCATGAGATCAAGGCCAGCCCAGGCTATAGACTGAGTTCCAGGTTAGCCTGGGCTAAAGTGAGATCCTGCTTCAAAAAACAAACAAACAAAAAGTTAAATATAGCAATTTTTAAAAAATACACGGGCATGGTGGCACACGCCTTTAATCTCAGCACTCAGGAAGCAGAGGTTGGAGGATTGCTGTGAGTTCGAGGTAATCCTTGGACTACATAATGAATTCCAGGTCAGCCTGGGCTAGAGTGAGACCCTACATCAGAAAACAAAACCAAAAAAAGCACATGTAAACAATAACCTGATTCATATGCTCTCTTACACTTATACCTACATAAATTTGTAGAAATAAACTCTGGAAAGCTAAAGACAGTAATGACAATGTACCTGTGAGATATGGGGGGGATTTAAATACACACCCACATATTTTACTGAGTTACTTGGCATCATGCTAACCTAATTGGAGAACAAAATATATACAATAATGCCATATACTTACACTAAAGAATGCTATATGAAACAACCTGAGAGAAATCAATAACCTGAGCACTGTTTTATTCTAATTGTTTCTGGACATTGTCCATAAATCATCATTTATATAAAGGTCAATAAGGTTGGTTCAGGCCTGGAGAGATGGCTCAGCGGTTAAGGCATTTGCCTCTATTGCCTAAGGCCCCGGGTTCAATTCCCCAGTACCCACATAAGCCAGACCCACAAGGTGGTGGCCCTGATGCGTTCTCTCGTTCTCGCTCTCTCTCTCTCTCTCTCTCTCTCTGCTTGAAAATGAATAAATATTTTTTAAAAATAAGGTTGTTTCAGACCTCATGTAGAGAACCAAGGAATATGTGATATTCATAACCACTGCAAAACACTTAGTTCAATCTGCTCTTTAACAGCTGGCATTGGTTATTATCGTAACTATGTTTTTTTGAGTCTAACTCATTTATATGTTTCTACTTCATTTTGTGGATCCATACAAACATCCATAAATGCATGAAAAATAAAGTGGACAAAAAAACAAATAACTCACCTGGGACTTAATCATTTTCTGAAGTTTTGAAGTAAAGGCAAAGAGGTACAAATGCAGAACTGGAATAGGAAACAAAAAAAGGAAGGTATGTCATTAAGATCTGAAGTGCCTCATACTCTTAAAAATGTCTAGTTTAGAAATCCCTGCACATCACCTAAGAAAATCTTACTCCCTTTGCCTCTTCAGAGGGAGCAAAAAGGCACATGGCAACAGCCACCCAAACAGATACCCAAAAGTCAAGACTAAGACAACCACCATTAGTAGACAAACAACAGAACCCTCAACCACTGAAATCATCAGTTAAGGAATGTGGGGCAATTATGACTCACATACTAAATTTAATGGAAAACATAGACAACATGGATGAACAAATTTGGAATTTCAGCAGAGATGGAAATTACATGTATTCAAACCAAATGAAAATGGCCAAGGAAAGGGCTGAGTAGTATAGTTTAGTGGATAGGTTTGGACATAAAGTGACCCCCCCCACCAAAGACTCATGTTGAAAGCTTGGTCGTCAGCTGCCAGATCCAATTACTGAAAGGTGATTAGACCAAGAGGACTTTGCTTTCATCAGCCAATTAACCCTGTGATTAATTCATAATATGATAGCATCACTGGAAAGTGATAGAAAGAAGGTGAGATTTCTTTTGAGGAAGCAGGTACTGGGAACATGCCCAGGAAAGATATACTTTGTCTCTAGCCCCCTCCCCTTTCTGCTTCTTGGCTGCCATGCAATGAGCAGAGATGAACCGCCTCCACCACATGCTCTCACTATCATAAATGGCCGTAGTGATGGAAAACTGGCTCAGTGGTAAGAGTGCATACAAGCACGAGACCCGTCAATCCCTAGAACGAGGAAGGACAAAATAACTAAATGGTAATGCAAACAGAACATACAAGCATCTGAAATATAGCTAAAACAGTATTTAGAGAGACAGTTATAGTATTAAACTATTTTGTTTAATTATTTTGAAATGGTCTCACTATCTAGCTCAGGCAAACCTCAAATTATGATCCTCTTGCCTCAAACTTTCCAGTGCTGGGATTAATAATTGGCATGTGTCACCATACCTGGTATGAGTTAAATATTTACAGGAGAAGAAGAGAAGAAAGGTTTCAACTAATGGTCTTAGCTTCTACCATACGAAACTAAGAATCCTTCAAAAAAAAAAAAAAAAGATACATTAAAGCCAAAGCAAGCATAAAGAAACACTAAAGAGCAGAAATAATTAATAAATGTGACACAGGAAAAAAAAGGACAGCCTCTTCCCCCACATGGCAATGGAGTAGGACTGCTAACCCAGGCCTCAGTGAGGATGCAACGAGAGAGCTGTGGCCCATCTAACCCTACCAACCAACCGTAGGCCGATGGCTGAGAACCTAGCAAAAGAGGAGCCACCACAGTCATATGGGGAGGAACCCAGCAGACAATGACAGATGAACAAGGGACCTATAACCACAGTCATTCAATCAACACAGGCCATTGAGACAGAAACCAAGGATTTTCGACACAAGGATCCCTAAGCTCGCAACATTAAAGCAGCCTTATTACTCACCCACCACAACTCAGGGAACTGGGCGGAAGAGGGGGCGGAAAGATTGTGAAAGCCGTGGTGGGGGAGACTGTCCAGAGGCATGGCACCCCTCAGTAAAACACTTGGGCCAGGAGAAATGGGCTGAGTACTAGGATATCCAGGATCCCTTGCCACAAGGACTAATACAGACAGCCCACGGAGGAGGATATACAACTGATCAGGGATGGGGAGGGGGAGGAATTGGGGAATTCGGGATAACAACGCATTGTTTGCCCACTAAATAATGTAACTCATTATGGACAATAAATATATATTTAAAAAAAAAAAGGAGAAATGCAACGAAACCGAAAGTCTGGATGGGAAAAGATCAATAATGATAAATAAGCCTTTAACCTAACTGGCTGAGGGTGGAGGAAGCTGGATGTCAGTCCTTCTGTAACCCCAGCATATGGAAGGCTTGAGCAAAATGACCTCAAGTTCCAAGCCAGCCTGGGCTACAAGAGTGAGTTTGAGGTCAGCCTGGACTAAAAATGAGACTCTGCTTCAAAAAAACATTATTTTTTAATTTTTTTTTTTACAGAAGTGACGTGACAAGAGGACTAGAATGAAGCACAAGGAAATAGAGACCTAATATCAAAAAGGTATCTGAGACGGAGTAAGAAAGGCTGACTTCTTAACCATGTTTTCTCTTTAACGAGAAGCAGCAAGTTTTCAGAGGCTATGCCCTATTCCTAACACCTGATCCCTTCAAAGCTTGCAAAGGGACCTTCCTGGTGCTGTGACAGGGAGCCCCTCTCTGACCCAAGCAAAATGGATGAGACCACCTTGCTGAGCACTGTACTGGTGCCAAAGGCAAAAAGAATCTCATACAAGCTGGCATGGTGTGGTGACTCATGCCTGTAATCCCTTCCAGGCCAGCCTGAGCTACACAGTGAGACTGTCTCAAAACAAACAAAAGACACTCATGCAGAATCCTAAACTGTGCACTGTACATGACAGTCATTAGTATGCCTGCACGAGCACATTCAAAACTATAGAAGCTTAACTGTAGAAAAATAGGAACCCTTCTACACTGCTGGTGGGAATGTAAACTGGTCCAGCCATCGTGGAAAGCAGTGTGGAAGTTCCTAAGACAGCTGAAAATAGATTTACCCTATGAACCAGCTCTACCACTCCTTGGCATATGTCCTAACGACTTTAGTCACTACCCTAGAGATACTTGTTCATCCATGTTTACTGCAGCTCTATTTATAATAGCCAGGAAATAGAACCAACCTAGATTGTCCCTCAACTGATGAAGATGTGGTTCACTTATACAATGGAGTACTATTCAGCAGTAAAGAAAAATGAAATTTGCAAGGAAATGGATGTATCTGGAAAGGATCACACTTAGTAAGGTAACTCAGGCCCAGAAAGCCAAACGCCACATGTTCTCCCTTATATAATGGCATATCCAGTAGCCATAGATTGTTACTAGAAAAACTTCAGTGCCAGGGATGAGATACCTTCCAGTGAATTATTGGCCAGCGAGGTTCCCAAGGCCCCCAAAACATTACAGGCCATTGCCAAGGCTCTTGGGTGCCCACCAGAATGAGATTGTTAGACCCTATTGCTGAAGACCACATATGCTTGGGTGCAGGTCACTGAGAAATCAAGCTGGAGCTGAGCAGGAAACCTCCTCCCTGTTAACCAGCTGACAGAAAGTTGGGAAAAGATATGGCTGCATGCAGCCCTATGGGAGAGAGAAGTCATCAATGGTGGTGAACAGCAGTAGATCTTGCAAACCCTAAGACTGGCCAGCCAGGCCAAATGTGCCAAGTGGTGCAAAAGCGGCACGTCTATTGTGGGGGAAACCAATTGCTCCCTAATTGAACTGGAGGCCTGTTCCACGGGAGGGAATACATGCCTGGTACTGAAGACCTAGTGAAAAGCCTATGTGAGGGGAGGTCATGAGCCCTAGGGGAGTAACACCTGCTGTTGTCTGGCTAAATGATATATTATGTCCACGAAACTGCCTTATAAACACTTTTTAAAAAAATATTCATGGGCTGGAGAGATGGCTCAGTGGTTAAGGCACTTGCCTCCAGTGCCCAAGGCCCTGGGTTCAATTCCCCAGTACCCATGTAAGCCAGACACACAAGGTGGTGGCCCTGGCATTCTCTCTCTCTCTCTGCTTGAAAATGAATAAAAATATTTTTAAAAAAATGTTCATAGCCATATAAGAATGCTACTTTCTTTCACTTTTGTCTAGAGAAGCTTCTCTTTTTCAGTTGGCTGTGACCACTGGGATAACATAGACACCATAGTGCTGAGAAGAAATGACAGTGGAGTGTTCAGCACTGGAACATCTCTATCACACTTCCCGAGGCTCAGGGTCTATTTCAGAAGAAATGGAGGAAAGATTGTAAGACCCAAAGGAAGGGTAGGACTGCTTACAGTGCAAACTTCCAGACACAATTCATGACTTTGCAGTGCCTGATAATACCTACACATAAGGGGAGGAAAAGACGATGACACTGAAACAAAACAGAGACTAATTGAGAGGGGGAAGAGATACAGGGGAGGGTGGGGAGGGAATCATAATGGTTTATGGTCTATAATTATGGAAGCTATCAATAAAGTTTAAAAACAAAAAAGAAAACAATAAAAACGAGGTGGCTGAGGAAATGGCTCAGCATTTAGAGGAGCTTGCTTGTAAAGCCTACTATGCCAGGTTTGATTCTCCAGCACTCCTGTGCAAAGTGGTATATGCATTTGGAGTTCATTTGCAGTGGCAAGAGGCTCAGGTGCATCCATATTCACTGTCTCTCTGCTCTTTGATTAATTTTTAAAAATTAATTTAAAGCTGGGCGTGGTGGTGCACACCTTTAATCCCAGCACTCGGGAGGCAGAGGCAGGAGGATCACCATGAGTTCAAGGCCACCCTGAGACTACATAGTGAATTCCAGGTCAGCCTGGGCTAGAGTGAGACCCTACCTCGAAAAACCAAAAAATAAAAATAAAAATTTATTTAAAAGCATCAGCTGGGTGTGGTGGTGCAGGTCTTTAATCCCTGCACTCTAGAATTACTGCGAACTCCAAGCCAGCCTGGGACTATAGAGTGAGTTCCAAGTCAGCCTGGGCTAGAGTGAGACCCTGCCTCGAAAATAACAACAAAAAGTATCAACAGTAAAAATAAGTTAGAATGATCCCAATACATAGTGGAAAAAACGTTTTGAGGCTTTTTTGCTTTGGTTTTGCTTTTTGATCCTTCTTCCTGGTGCTGGGGAATAAACCCAGAGCCTTCTACAAACTGGCCACATATTGCTACAGCCCATCAGAAAGCTTTCCTATAGTCTCAAAAGTTGTGAAAGGTTTTGGCTGCAAGGGAAGAGCAACAAACTCAACCACAGAAACATTCAAAACGTAAGCATGGGGCTGGGGAGATGGTACAGGCGCTTGCTGGCAAAGCCTGCTGGCCTGGGTTCAATTTCCCAGCCATCCATATGAAGCAAGCCAGGCATTCCTTGGCAGTGGCAAGACACACACACACACACACACACACACACACACACACACACACACACACGTGTCAATAAAAATTTCAAGCCGGGTCTGGGTGGCACACGCCTTTAATTTCAGCACTTGGGAAGTTGAGGTAGGAGGACTGACCTGAGTTCGAGGCCGGCCTGGGCTAGCGTGAGGCGCTGCCTTGGGAAAACAAACACTCCCGGTGGACAAACCCGAGACGTGCACAATCTTCTCATTTGCATTTCCGGGGTAAACCGGCGTTCCTTCCTCCCCGGATGAGCCTTCCGTCCGGTGACCAGCGACGGGGTCGCGGGCGGTGAGAGGCGTGGCCAGGGCGCCCCTCCCCCAGGGCCGTGGCGCGCGTGCTCGCCGGGCTCCCGCGCTCGCTCCCGCGCCGCCCGAGCCCACGACGCCCGTGGGAGGCGCGGCTCCTGACAAAGGGAGGAAGGCGCGCCCTCGGGCCGCGCTCGCCGGCGCCGTCCCCGCCCTGGCACAGGCGGCCCGGCTCGGGAAGAGCGCCGGGCGGCGCCCGACGCCCCTCAGGGTCCCCGCCCCGGCCGCGCGCGCACCTCACCTGTCCGTCGGGCCGGTCGCGCGGCGCTGCCTGACAGCGTCCCCTCCTACCTGGACGGTCCCCTCCGAGCCAGCCCGGGTCACGGAGCGGGGCGGCGGAGACGCGCGCGCCAAGGGGCCGGGAACCCACTCGCGGCCGGAGGTGGGGGAAGGGCGCGGCCGGCGGGCTGGCAGCCTCGCACATGCGCGGTGGAGTGCTGCTGGCCGCTCCCAGAGTTCTCCGAGCGGGGTGCGCCGGAGGCTGGACTACATTTCCCATGAGCCTCCGGGTTTGGGGCGCCGCTCTGGTCCGTGAGCCCTTTCCGTGCTATCCCTTGGCCTGGGCTGGACTATTGCGTCTCTCTGAGTGGGTTGTGGGTTACAGTCTATTTCTCTTCCCAAAATATGAAAACCTGACTTCAAAAAGTTATATATTTTTTTTGCCAGGCGTGGTGGTGCACGCCTTTAATCCCAACACTCCGGAGGCAGAGGGAGGAGGTGGATCTCCATTAGTTCGAGGCCACCCTGAGACGACATAGTGAAGTCTAGGTCAGCCTAGGCTAGAGCGTGACACTATCTCGAAAATAAACAAAAAAAGTTACCCCGGAGCTGGGCGTGGTGGCTCAGGCCTTTAATCCCAGCACTCGGAGGCAGAGGTAGGAGGATCGCTGTGAGTTCAAGGCCACCCTGAGACTGCAGAGTGAATTCCAGGTCAGCCTGGGCTAGAGCGAGACCCTACCTCGAAAAAAAAAAAGTTACCCCCTTTTTGCTCAGTGGTCAAAGACAGCCTGCTTGCAAATCCTGATGGCCCAGGGTTCGATTCCCTTGTGCCCAAAGCCCCAAAGCTAGATAGACAATGTGGCACAAGCATCTGGAGTTCGCTTGCAGGGGGTAGGAGGCCCTAGTGTTCTCTCTCTCTCTCTCTCTCTCTCTCTCTCTCTCTCTCTCTCTCTCTCCTGTCAAATACTTTTTTTTTAAGTTACATCATTTTTTTCATGGAACGCTTCACTGATTTGTGCCCAGGGGCCATACTAATCTTCTCTGTATTGTTCCAATTTTAGTGTATGTGCTGCCAAAGCAGCCAGCTAGCACAAAAGTTACATTTTTTACACTACTTATATCTCACTTTCCAAAGATAACAATATACCCCTTTCTCTCTCTTTTTTAAATAAATTATCTGAAAAGTGTCAGTGTACTGCAATTATCTCTTTTGTTTTCCCCTCCCCCAGCTTTACTGAGCTATGGTATACTATAAACAGTATATGACTTTACTTACACAACATCTCTGGAAGAGATAATTCATAAAGACAGAACGTAGTTAGAGGTTGCCAGGGACAGAGGAAAGGAGTGATGAAAAGGTTCGAGAATGGCAGTAGTTATACCCCATTGTGGAAGTGGTAGGTGCTACTGAATGTGCACTGTAAAATGGCAAATTTCAGTGGGAGACTGCCTAGCATTTGCAAAGACATGATTTTGATGTCTAGGATGGAAAAAACCCATCCGCCTGAATTTAGACATATTAGGCCACAGTAAAAAGGCAAAATCAATTGGATTGATGTGATGGCTGCTGAACCCTGTAAATTACTGACATTTCATCGCTCACTGCTTCACTGCTTGTCGTCATCTTTTTTTTGTTTGATGGAATAATTTCATACTTCATCAGAGAGAAAGACAAAATTCTCCAGACACTTATGAAAGACAGTAATAACTAATAGATATAAAATGTATAAGATTAAAAACTTTTTGGTTCTTGTTCTGGAAAAGTCAAATAAAGATGCAGAATAATAAATAGGTTTAGGATCTGTTTTTGAAGTACTGGTGGAAGACAGACAAGGTTTTCCATGATTGCAGTTGGGCAACTAATTAGTCTGTGGGGGGAGGTGCGTTACATTACCCACTAGAACAGTTAAGTGTGTGTGTGTGTGTGTGTGTGTGTGTGTGTGTGTGTGTAGAGAGAG
>PVHP010025370.1:7263-25776 GCA_004024765.1 Zapus hudsonius | reverse complement strand
AAAAAAAAAATAAAAAAAAAATAAATTGCAATTAAATATTCACAAATAACTGAATGTCAAGTAACCAGCTATACAGCCAGCTCATTTACACTGAATTAGTAATTTCTCAGTCTGCAATTTATGTTAATTAAGGAAAGATTAGCTTATGTTGTACATTTACATAATGACATAAATGTCTCATTCTCCTTTCTGTAAATGTTATTCTTATATTTAGCTTCAGTTCTTTCCCACTACTAGCCTCTTGAGAGTAATCCATATAATGTTAGTATTTTCATTGTCCTTTTGCTGGCATTGTACTTGAGAGTTAAAGCAGGGTCAGAAACATACAGGAGTCCCTTGATAAGCTATGTGACATTCACGTGAACTTGTCTATTGGGTTGGGAGATGGCTTAGAGGATAAAGCACTTTCTGCACAAGATGTACAAACATGAGCACCTGCATTGGGATCCATAGAACCCACATAAAGCTGTAACGTGAATGTCTGTAATTCTAGCATGTCCTTGAAAGAAGGGAGGCAGAGACAAGAGAATCTTCCAGAAGCTCATTAGCCAGCTAGACAGGGGAACACAGAGTGAAAAAGGAGAGACCCTGCTTCAAAGTAGGTTGAAGTAGTCCTCTGACTTCCACATGCAAATCATGACATGCGCATCTGCACTCACACACGTGAACACATATAGACAGACACATGCATACGCATCAAATACACCCTGAAAAATTGTTTATTTACAAAAATTAAATAGCCACTCATATGTTTACTTTTTAAATATAAACCATTGTTGTGCTTTGTACGGTTACCTATCTTTTCAGTATACTATGAAATTTTTCAATAAAAATCTTAATAGTATTTATGAAGCATTTTATATACTTTTTTCCTGTATTGCAGGGAATATAAGCAAACACCTTTAACTGCTGAACCATCTCCCCAGCCCCATATTGCAGAGAATAAACATTGGCTTGTGGGGCTGGAGAGATGGCTCAGTGGTTACAGGGGCTTGCTTGCAAAGCCCGCTGGCCTGGCTTTGATTCCTCAGTACTAACGTAAAGCCAGATGCACAAAGTGGTACGTGCTTCTAGTTTGTTTGCTGGGCCAGGAAGTCCTGGCACCTATCCTCCACCCCCTCTCTCAAATAAATAAGAATCTTTTGTTTTAATTGTCTTGTGTATGAAATGGGATCATCCAGAGAAAGAACCAATAGGATACATATGCATACATATGTATACATACAAAACACACGCAAATGGTTCTGCAATCTACAGAATCTTCAATGATTTGACCACAGTGGGGAGAGCAGGTCTCAGTCTATGGATCCATATTCCAGAAATCCTTCATAGACACACTCAGAGGTGCTGTTTTGCCCCTTAACAGGTCAGGTGGACACACAAACTTAAGAAACATAGGGCTGAAGAGATGGCTTAGCGGTTAAGGCATTTGCCTGCAATGCAGAAGGACCAGAGTTCGATTCCCTGGTGCCCATATAAAGCCAGATGCACAAGAGGGCATATGTGTCTGGAGTTCATTTGCAGTGGCTGAAGGCCCTGGTGCACCCTCTCTCTCTCTCTCTCTCTCTCTCTCTCTCTCTCTCTCTCTCTCATAAATAAATAAAATATTAAAAAAAAAGAAACATAGCTTGGTCACACACATTGTTCAGAAGTTGAGCCCATTAATAATTTTCCAGGATTTTCCTTTAACATTTGTTTCTGCTGTCATGGCACTTCCCCAACCAACATTGTTGTTTATGGTGAGTCAGACAAGCATGAGACTTCAGGTCCAAACCTCTAAGGGAATCTGGACAGAGCAAAGTCTAGACATGAGCAGGGACCTAGGTGACTGCTCTTTGAACAGTGGAGGGGTCTGCTTCTACACAAGAGCAAAGTTTGCTGACAAAGGAGCTCAACTCAATGTTAGAAATAGATTAATTCAAGGAACTTCAGTAAATTCATCTATTTCACCAAAATTCAAGTTTTGTAGTCACTGCCAAAAGACTTGTTAATAGTAAAAAAAAATGTTGAATATCAATAAAAAAAAGATATTGGAAGTCATCAATAGACAAGGTCACTAAGATATCACCATAAGAAAAGAAAAAAAGAACAAAAAGCAACATGGGTATTAGGCCTGGAGAAAGAAAAAGGCTATGTCCTACGACATGAATGACATCTGAAAATTGCTGAAAGCAGACAGTTCACTTTGGTTTTGATGTTGAAGTTAGAGAATACCAAGTCGGGAAATAGTGTATACACATTTTAAGTACCAGGCCTAAAGAAGAATTCCAGTAGACTGAAAAAGAAGGGCCAGGGTAGGAGAAAGAGAAAATAGACAACTGACAAGATATAAAAAGAAATAAAACAACGAAAAGGAAAGGAGGGGCCCAGGAGATGGTTCAGCAGTTAAAGGTGCTTGCAAAGCCTGCTAGCCTGGCATTGATTCCCCAGTACCTACTTGAAGCCAAATACAGAAAATGGCACATACTTCTGGAGTTTGTTTGAGGTGGCAAGAGGCCCAGGCATGCCCATACTCTCTCTGTCTTTCTTTCTCTCTCTGCTCACAAATAAATAAAAATATTTGAAAAAAAAACAGATTATTTCAAGTGTTGGTAATTCACAGAATAACAAAATTTCTAAACAAATCTCAAAAAAAGAAAAGGAAGAAAATAGGATTGCCCTACCCCGAAAAGCCAAAAAAAAAAAAAAAAAAAAAGGCTGAGCCGGGCATGGTGATGCACAACTTTAATCCCAGCACTCAGGAGGCAGAGGTAGGAGGATCACCATGAGTTCAAGGCCACCCTGAGACTACATAATGAATTCCAGGTCAGCCTAGGCTAGAGTGAGACCCTACCTCGAAAAACTGAAGAAAAAAAAAAAAAAGGAAGAAAAGAAACTAGGATTGAACATGGATAAGTTTACTGACAAGAAACGTACATTCATCAACTGCAGTGTTCTTACTCCTGCGGTCTACAAGATGCCTTAAATAATGAGCAAGTTCTAAAATTTTACCTTCTAGGTTTGCTTTTGAAAGAAGGAGTTTGCTGTAAGCATCCAGGGGCTGCTCTTAACAAAGACATCATGATTCCTCTGAGTTAAAGTCCTTGAAAGATTAAGGCATAGCCTGGAGATGCTTCTGTCTGCGAGGGAAACAAAAATGATGGATGCCCCTGCTGGGATTAAGAGCCTAATGATCAGAACACCATTGTTTCTTTCTGCTCCAGGGAATCACATAGGCTGACCCCCCAAATTTCAAATAACCTCCCACTGATACTGAGAGCATTCTCTGGCTTGTGCTGGCCTTTTCTCAACCAAAGATGCTTGGCTGTAATCCAGTTCTTAGTGTTACAGTCCTTGGCACGTTCCCATCAACACTGAACTCAACACACACACATCCATGCATCTACACACAATTAACGAGCTCCATTCACTTTTACTGCATTAAAAAGAGGTGAAATCCTCCACTGTTCCTTTCAGTGAAAACGCCCCTCTCACCTTGCCACTGGCCTATGTTATAGGAAAAGCCTCCTCATGGTAAAATTGAGAAAAAAAAAAAAAGAAAAAAGAAAAACTGAAATTATAAAATAGCATTTTTATAAGGAATCAAAAATAACCTATTCAAACAGTTGTTACACATTGCAAGAATACACACTACTGCTCTCCAGCTTTACTCTGAAGTGCACTGGTTCTCAAGTTCTATCACATTTCAAATACTTCCAGGTAATTTATATGAGAGGCTCATGTCCTTGTTTTCCTTGGCTTTAAATAGGACCTACCTCCATCTTTCTCCTTTCAACCTAAATAATCTCCTTCATGAAAAAGATTATAATTGTGGATATTTGCCTCTTGGGAAGAGAAGTACACCTAGCACTTGGCATACTTGTATTTTAGACTTTTGATAACATTTTTTACCACCCACTTTGCTTTTCGTCTCTTAATACAGCTGTGTCCCCTCCACACCCAAATGCGGTCAGAGTCCTGATCCACACAAGTAAACTAATTTCATTTCGGCTGTTGTCTGGCTAAAATCTTTCCTTTTTTACAGTCTCCACCCTTCTTCCCAGGAACCAGAGGTCATGACTAAAGCAGTGAGGAAAGAGAGTTCTGGAAAGCTGGGGATTCAGATTTAGTCTACTGATGAGACTAGCTGGTGTAGTTATTAATTTATTACTTTATTTTAAAATATTTTCAGCCAGGTGTGGTGGTGCACACCTTTAATCTGAGCACTCCAGAGGCAGAGGTAGGAGGATCGCTGTGAGTTCGAGGCCACCCTGAGACTACATAGTGAATTGCAGATCAGCCTGGGCTAGAACGAGTCTCTAACTTGAAAAACCATAAAAATAAATAAACAAATAAATAAATTTATTAATTTGCAAACAGAGAGAGAGAATGAGAATGGGCATGCCAAGGCCTTTTACCACTGCAATGAGTCCCAGATGCATGCACAACTTTGTGCATCAGGTTTTACATTAGTACTGAGAAATTGAACCTGGGCCATCAGGCTTTGCAAACACAAACCTTTAACTGTTGAGCCATCTCTCCATCTCTGGCGTGGCCTCAGCTTTCTTCTGTAATAAAGATGTCACCATATTTGTTATGGTATATCCCTTCCCCTTCTACATTGTGATTTTAATACTGCTTTCTGATTCCATTATTTTTTTTCTTGCTTGCTTTTTATTTGTTTGTTTGTTTGTTTTTGAGGTAGAGTCTCACTGTAGCTCCAGCTGACTTGGACCTCACTCTGTAGTTTCAGGTTGGCCTCAAACTTACAGTAATCCTCCTACCTCTGCCTCCCCAGTGCTGAGATTAAAGGTGTGTGCCACTACACCCAGCCTGGTCCATTATCTCTAGAAAAGGGATTATAGTAGTTTGAATGTATACCCCACAATAGACTCAGATGTTTTATTAAAGCTTATAACTTGGATTTTCAGTTGCCTGGCTGGAAGAGGTGTCATATGGATCAGTCCATGGGGTAGGGGATTATGGATAGCCTAGGAGTCAACCTGGTTCCACCCCCCTTTATATGTTGTTACTGAGGGGGGCCATGTCTCTGGATATTCTTCCCACCATGGCTCTTACAATCTTTCCGCCCCCTCTTCCGCTCAGTTCCCTGAGTCATGGTGGGTGAGTATTAAGGCTGCTTTATTGTTGAGGTTTTAGGTGCCTCTGTACTTCTGCTTTAGGCTGCATTGAAAATCATTGGTGTCTGTCTCTCTGGCTTATCCTGGGTTGACTGATTGGCTGTGGTTATAGGTCTCTTGCTTATCCCACCACTCTCTGTGGGGTTCCATGTGGATTCTCCATAGTAGGTCTGGGGTGGCGCATCTCTTGCCAGGATGTCAGCTATTGGCCTGCAGCTTGTTGGTAGGGTTGGAAAGACCTCAGCTCTCTTACTGCCTTCTGAAAAATACAAACAGAATCTCCATTGGAGAGTGAGATCAGTATAGGTTAACTGAGATACACTAGAATTGATTTTGTAAGTATGAAAAATGCTAGGTGTGGGGCTGGAGAGATGGCTCAGCGGTTAAGGCACTTGCCTCCAGTGCCTAAGGCCCTGGGTTCAATTCCCCAGGACCCACATAAGCCAGACCCACAAGGTGGTGGCCCTGGTCTCTCTCTCTCTCTCTCTCTCTCTCTCTCTCTCTCTCTCTCTCTGCTTGAAAATGAATAAATAAAATATATTTTTAAAAAAAGAAAAATGCTACGTGGAAGTGGGTCATGAAGTGCACATGGTTCCAGGAGCCTCTGCTGAGATGAGGCATGATTTTATAGGATATTATTAGGATATTACTGTTTTAAAGGCTGGAAAGGCCAATTTATGAAGGTGAAGATGGACCATGGTTTGCAGTGAAGACCCAAAGATGTTTTGGCTAAACCAGGACTATCCAAGGATTATCATGGAGTACCGTTGGTTTTGGATGAAAGTTTCCCCCAGCTACTCAGCCCAGCTGGAAGGACAGAATTGGAAAATCCAGAGACTTTAGTCATTGGTTTTGGGACTTGAACTACAGATATTTGTTGTTTACCTAATGGTTATTGATTTTGCATTGGTCCAGTCTCTTCTTATTATGTCATAGCAATGAAAATGTTTACTTTGTGCCATTATATGTTGGAAGTATTAAATTTGTTTTTTTAATATTTTATTTATTAATTTTCAAGCAGAAAGAGAGAGAGAGAACAAGAGAGAGCATCAGGGCCACCACCTTGTGGGTCTGGCTTATGTGGGACCTGGGGAATTGAATCCGGGGTCTTAGGCACTAGAGGCAAGTGCCTTAACTGCTGAGACATCTCTCCAGCCCTGTTTTGGTTTTACATGACTCACAGTTAAGAGACAATTTTAAATCTCAGATGAGACTTGGGACTTTGGAACAATCTTAAAGTTGGTAAAGACTATGGGGACATTTAATGTTAGACTGAATACAGTTTATAACATGAGATGGTCATGAGTCTGCGGGGGGTCAGGGGCAGAATGTGGTAGTTTAAATATATGTCTCCCAATAAACTCAGGTGTCTTATAAAGCTTGTAACCTAGATTTCCAGCCTCCTGGCTGGAAGAGTTATCACTGTGGGTGGATCTGGGGGTTCAGCCCTAAGGTGTTTTGGGGGATGGATTTGATTTCTAACCTAAAGGTATGCAGAGCAGTCTGAGGGCTAGTGAGGTCCCCAATGCTTGCTGCCAGGCCCCTGCTATTTGCTGCCCAGCTGTGCTTGCTTGTGGTGCCTCTCTGCTTGGATTTATAAGTAGAAGCCAGCTTCTTCTGCCATTGATGGCACTTCTCCTTGAATCTGAAGGCTGAAATATATACCCTTCCTCCTATAAACTGTGTCTGATTTGGATGTTCATGCCAGCAATGTGGCTCTGACTACAGCAGGATGTATTCAGTTTCTTAATGCTGTAACAAAATATCAGACAAAGGGAATTAAGAAAGAGTTCATGCTGGTTTTACAGTTAGAGAGTATAGCTTGTCATGGTGGGGAAGGCATAGTGGCAAGATCATCAGGTTAGCTGGTCAAATTCAGTCCACAGGGAGAAAGGAGAGAGAGAGAGAGAGAGAGAGAGAGAGAGAGAGAGAGAGAGAGAGAGAGAGAGAGAGAGAGAGAGAGAGAGAGAGAGAGAGAGAGAGATTGGAATGCTGGTGTTCATCTTGATTTCTCTGATGTATGCAGCCTGGAACCCATGGAATGGCACAACTCCCACCTAAGGATAGATAGGTCTTTTACCTCTGTCAAATCTCTGGGGACACCTAAGAAAGGCATACTCAGAGATGATTCTAAATCCAGTCTAGTTGACAATGAGGTTTAACCTTGGAGTGAGTGAGGGAATTCAAACACCTGAAAGATGCCTTTCTGAAAAGAGGCTACAGCAAGAGAATTCTAGTCTTATTATTCATTCATTGCTCAAGGAATGTTTACTAAATGCCTATGATCTTTCAGGAAGTATGCTAACTAGACATTGAGTATTAATTAGCTAATTCACTTTTGTTCATCTACAAACTTATTTTTCTTGAAGTAAAATTCATATAACAAAAAAATTAATCCATTTTAGATAAGACCCTATTGTTGAAGATACCATAGTCCATGGACACAGGACATTGAGAGATCACATTGGAACTTAAAAGAAAACCGGCTCCCTGCAGGCTAACCCTCATAATGCTGAGAAGTGATGTTTAAGCTGCATGAACAAGCATGGGATCCTGAAAACATCCAGACAGACAAGATATCCACACCTATGCAATAGTGGCACACAGCCTATGTGGGTAATCCATGATTCTCTGATGGGATAAGAGGCCCACTTAGAGTGAGCAAACTCATACCTGGAACTGAGAACAAGTCGAAATCCTTTAGACACAATGGTCATAGACTCCAAAGAGAAGCTTCCTTTAGTCTTTGGCCAAAAAGAGTGGCCACACCCATCAAAATGTCGCTTGATTAATTATGATTATCCCCTTTAATCTACTTTTACTCTCATTCTTGGTTGGAGAATCTGTTTGCTTTTACATATGGCAGAAAAAAACATGGAGAATCAAGATCCATAAGTAGGACAAAGATAGTCAACTGTCTAGCATGAGATGAGCCACCTTTTTCGCATCTTCCAGGGCTCACAATATTACCGAGGAAGGGGTGATTTAAACTTGAGTGCTGATCTCATTGCTATCCCAACAACCTGCTCCAGGGAGATGGCAATAGGTACTGAGGACATTCATAACTCATCAAAGTGGAAATCCAGAGGTTACAGAGAGCTCAACACTAAAGTCGACTTATATCACACCGCAAAGTCTCCAGAAGAGGGGCCAGAAAGACTGTAAGAGCCACAGAGTGGGAAAGTATCCAGAGGCTTTGCCTCCCCTCCCCCACCCTCACCACCTATCACTGATGCATTCATAACCCTATGGTCAATACCATGACTCCACTAAGGAAGGCCCTCAGTTGAGTGGGGGTGGGGTGTGGTAGGAGAAAGGGATTTAGAAGGATAACATGATGAGAATGGGACTAACACATGATCTGTTCACACAGTAAAGTTCATAATTAATTTTAAAAATTTAAGAAAAATAATTAAAACCCTACAAGGAGAAAGTAGAACAGAGGGGATGGTGGAAGAGGACAGGAGGAGAGAGGGGAAAGAGAAGGGAAATAGAAAACAAAATATGTTTGAAATACAACATGATAAAACATAATTCTTTGTGCAGTAATAAAAATGATGTATCATTAAAAATTATCTATTTCAAAGTAAGCACTTCAGCCAAGTGTGGTGACTCATACCTATAATTCCAGCACCAAAGAGGCTGAGCAGAAGGAGCATGAATGTGAGGCTGACTTGTGTTACATAGTAAGTTTCAGGCCAGTATTGGAGCCTGGGCTACAAAGTGAGTCAAGAAAGGAAGAAAGGAAGAAAGGAAGAAAGGAAGAAAGGAAGAAAGAAAGAAAGAAAGAAAGAAAGAAAGAAAGAAAGAAAGAAAGAAAGAAAGAAAGAAAGAAAGAAAGAAAAGAAAGAAGGAAGGAGAAAGGAAAGAAGGAAGGAAGAGAGAGAAAGGGAGGAAGGGAGGGAGGGAGAAGAAAGAGAAAGAGGAAGAGGGGAAGGGAAAAGGAAGGTGAGAAAGATAGAAGAGAAAGGGAAAGAGGAAGGAAGGGAAATAAAAAGAAAAATTCAGTATATATCTGGTTCCAAAACTTTTTTGTCACTCTAGAAGGAAATCTCATAGCCTGTCACTCTCCCTCTCCCTCCCCTGTCCCTTGCATATACCATTATGCTTTCCATATTAATGGGTTTATGTTTACCCATTCTGGATATGCAGAAATGAAATCATGCACTTTGTGACTATTGTGTTTACCTCTCTTCTTTTTTGAAATATTTTATTTATTCATTTTAATCAGAGAGAGAGCGAGAGCCAGAGCGAGAGAGCGAGAGCGAGAGAGAGAGCGAGAGAGAGAGAGAGAGAGAGAGAGAGAGAGAGAGAGAGAGAGAGAGAGAGAGAGATATACCAGGGCCACCACCTTGTGGGTCTGGCTTATGTGGGTACTGGGGAATTGAACCCGGGGCCTTAGGCACTGGAGGCAAGTGCCTTAACCGCTGAGCCTTCTCTCTAGCCCCCTACCTCTCTTCTTTCACTGAGCAGTGTTTTTAGGGTTCTTCCAATGTAGCATGTAACAGTATTTTATTATTATTTATGGCCAAATAGTACTCCATTGTATAGGTACTCAATGAGTTCTTCCTTACTTTTGAGAAACACCCGGGCTGCCATGCATAGTGCTGTTGTGAACATATGTTGTACATCAAACTATTCTCAGTATCTAGTCAAATGTAGTTCAAACATACAGTTTATGCCCAGGACTTTTATAAATACTTATAAAAGCAGTTAACTGTCTTCCTGAACTGGATCCAATCAAGGCTCCTATACTGTCAACACATTTCTTATTTCTCTCATTTCTTTGTTCCTAGTTTAACTACTCAATAAAGCAAGAAAGCATATAGTGTCTCCTAATCCTTGCTACATTAGTGTAAATATGTAGGTCTAAAACTAGAATCTGAAACAAGTCTTTGTAGTCAGTGCCACGTTCAGTCACATAAACAAGGAGCTCTTAACATCACATAGAGAAAAGTTGCAGTTTTACAAAATGTTTCCAGCTGATCACTTACAGAAGAGTGGACGGGAGAGACTGCCAGGGTATTTCTATTCAGATCATTTAGGGTAGCAGAGATTATGTATTTTTTCTTCCTTAAATCATAACTTATAGAAATTATTTCTTCAGTATATAATAATTTAAGAACTGGTATTCAGTTTACTTTTTATTTTTTCTGTCCAGCAGCCAAGTTTCAAAATCACTCAAACTCATTGTGTAATTTTAGATACCGTTTAATAAATACTTCCTGGCAACTCTAGTTCTCCATATCCAAGACATCTGCAGTTTTATTGGGGTTTCTCTGCTCACCAGTCTAAATGATCTGAGAGCTGCATCCATCCTAAGCTTCATTGGCTCATTGTACATTTGTAAGAACTAAAGTCATTTGCAAAAACCAGCCCTCATATTAGCACACACTGTTCTGTTTTTTGATCAGTCTAAGGATTTTGGCTTCCTATGGTCCACCAATTTAGAAATATTTACTTTGGCTGTCTCTCAGTGCTGGCGGACTAGGTAAAAGCTTAAAAACAATGTAAAGACATTTTCACACTGGCACAGAGATTTTATCTTTGCAAATCACTAAACCTTTACTCTTCTGAAACAATGGGCTTCATTATTCCCAGGGCGCTGCTTTCACTGTCCTGGGTCACGCCCATCCTCAGTCCAGTGGTCGGTGTCTGCTCTACAATCACACAAAGCTGCCACTCATCCACTCTGGGAAAATGGTAAAAGTGGTTCTTTGAATTCAAGAACATTTGTTAAGGCTTTGAACTAGAGTGACAGAAATTGAATGATCAACTAGTTATGAAGTAGAACCTGACAGTAAATATCACCCAAGTTTACTGTGGTGGTGTACCCCAGAAACTTAGGTGTTCTGACTACTTGATCCCCAGCTGGTGGCAATTTGGGATTTGGAAACTTGTTGGAGCTGTGTGGTTGGGGGCGGACTTATGGGTGTTATAGCCAGCTTCCCCTTGCCAGTGTTTGGCACACTCTCCTGTTGCTGCTGTCCACCTGATGTTGGCCAGGAGGAGATGTCCACCCTCTGCTCATGCCATCATTTTCCCTGCCATCTTGGAGTTTTCCCTTAATTCTGTAAGCCAAAATAAACCCTTCCCCAAAACTGCTTTTGGTCAGGTTCTTTGTGCCAGCAACAAGAAGTTAACTGCAACATTCATAATAAATTAATGGCATCCAGTGGTCTCTGTAATACTTGTTCTTGTGAGAAATCATACACTAAATGTAATCCTAAGTGTTCAATCACTTTAAAGTCATCAAGGGATATAAATAATGGAATACCACCCTTATATCTCATACATCAAAGAATCATTTAAAAAGTAAATTATTTCACGTTTGATCTATTTTTAGGTTGAATTTTCACATTTATTATATTTTTACTGGGGAATGGGCTTTGGACATACTAGGCAAGTAATCTACCACTTAGCTAAATTCCTAGCCAAACATTGGGTTTCTTTCAAAACTGAAGTGTTGCAAGGGAGATTGAGGCAGGAGAGTACTGGGTTTGAGGCTATTCTGGGCTAGACTTGTCCTCTTTTAAAAACAGACACAGCTAGACATGGAGATCCATGCCTGTAATCCCAGAACTTGGAAGACAGAGGCAGTAAGATCTGATGCTCAAGGCCAGCCTGGGCTACAGAAGACCTTGTCTTAAAAATCAAAACAAAAATGAAAGTGAAAACAAAACAATGCAACAACAAAATACCCGAAATGATGTACTTCTGTAATCTTAAGTAATAGCAGCTTCCATTTCCATAGTCATTTCCAAACATTGTCTTACTTGTTTACTACACTTATTTGAACTGTGGAATAGTTATTGAACTGTCCCAAGTAACTCTATTTTGTTTCAGCTAACTCCATTTTTGGGAGACTCTCCCCCTCTGAAAACTACATCTTGGGTAACAGAACAATTTTACCCAGTTACACCTGTTATACTGGGAAGTTTATTGCTTTCTGTGACTCCTGGAAGTTCATTGTTTTTGCTTACCTGTAACTTCTATGCCCCTGGCTTGATGTGTTGATGGCATGATGTTATTGATGAACTGTAACTTCTATTATCTGGCCTGTACCTGAAATGATGTTAAAATGATGGAATTGTGGGTTTTGGCTTATAAACCCTTTTCCACCTCCTTTCTGGGGTGAAAGTCCTCCGGAATATTATTAGCTCACTCTCAACCGCCAACAATAAAAGACTCATTTGGCTGTGATTCTCTCCTGTGAACTTTAACAGTTATAAATGCTGATACCTACACGCATGGGCTCAAGACCTTGCTCCTTCTAAGGGAGGTCTGAGCTTCACCAGACAGTTGTTAGAAAGGCAGAATCTTCCATAAAGAATGGTGGAGTGAACCTGGTCTGGCCCAGTGGTCACACCTGCAATCCTATCACTCAACAGGCAGAGGTAGGAGGATCACCATGAGTTCAAGGCCACCCTGAGACTACATAGTGAATTCAGGTCAGTTTGGCTAGAGTGAGACCCTACCTCAAAAAACAAAAAAAAAAAAAAAAAAAAAAAAAAAAAAAAAAAAAAGGTGAGGTGGGGAGATGCACTTGCTTTCAAAACCTGCCAGTCAGGGTTCAATTCTCCAGCCACCCATGTAAAATTAGACAGGCATTCGTTTGAGGAGGTAAGAAACCCTGCTGTGTCTATTTATACACACATGCACTAATAAATAAAGACATAATTTTTTTAAATGGTGGAGGGGCTTGCCCCTGGGAATTTTAGTGTTAAACCTGGGACTACACCTCATATATTTTAGGGATTTTCAAATTAGAAGTCTCTCATCAGGCTATCCTAAATTATAATGAATAAGTAGCATGAATGTGAGCGAGCATTCTAGATTTTTCTACATGAAGAAATACCATTTGGTGTTTCTATTGTGTCTATGACGTAAATTGTCAATTACATAAAACAATAAAACATGCCTGAGCCATAAAACAAGGCAGGTCTGCATGTGCTTTCTTTGTCAGGTTTTTAGCATCAATTTTTATTAGCATTGAGAAGAATAGAGCTGACTTTAGTTTCCTTAACAGATAAATTGCAGATAGTTCAGTAACTAGTGGAATTAAACACCAAACCAGAAATTGAAAAGGAATAAAATGCAGACTCTTGCCAGGAAGCTTTTCATACAATGTAGTAGCATTTCCACAAACCAGTTTGTGCTATTTTATAAAGCTAATGCTTTTCTCCATAGTTGCCATGAGTAAACTATTAATGTTACCTGTTTTCAAGGTTGAGTTTGCTGTTTCATGACTGTGACAAATGAAGAAGGGAGAGCAAACAAGGTTTCATTGAAAAAGAAAGAAAAAGGAAATCCCCCCGAAAAATAGGTGGCTGCCTAGCACTCCAGAGCAGGGTTTCTATGTACAGAGAAGGACTGGGGCTGGAATTGAACCCAAAGTTTTGTGCTTCCCAGGCAAGTACTCTAAACTGAGTTACATCCCCAGCCCTACAAATTTTATGTCAAAAACTTGATTTCTTGGTGTGATTAAATGCAACCAATGAATATAGTTTTTCTCTATGTTAAATATCTTTTTTATTTTTATTTTATTTTTTTTTTTCTCTATGTTAAATATTTTTAAAGAATGTTCTGTGATTCATTTCTTCTGATTTCTGAATCTCATTAATTAAATATACTACAGTGATTTGTTCTTGGAGAGAGTGTGTGGGCATGTGTACAGAAGGAAGAGGGCAACTTTGGATTTAACCTTGCCAATCAACTTGTCTGGAGGCAGGGTCTGTCATTGTTCAACACTCCATTCACCAGGCCAGCTGGCCTGCAAGCTTCTGGTCACTTCTGTCTCTGCTTCCCATCTCACAATAGACGCTAGAAGATTCCAGATGTCCACCACGGCTTTAGGCATTTTGAAGATGGTTCTTGGGATCTAAGCTCAGGCACTCATACTTGCACAGCTAGTCCTTTATCTACTGAGCCATCTCCCCAGCCTCATGATTTGTTTCTTCTACCAAAACTTAAAGACAAGGTGATTAAATGTTAAGAGGAATTTCTACCTGGGCATGGTGGTGGACGCCTTTAATCCCAGCGCCTTTAATCCCAGCACTCCAGAGGCAGAGATAGGAGGATCACCATGAGTTCAAGGCCACCCTGAGACTACATAGTGAATTCCAGGTCAGCCTGGACTAGAGCGAGACCCTACCTCGAAAAACCAAAAAAAAAAAAAAGGAATTTCTTAAAATATCATGTGCATTACATGTGTTCAAATTATATAATTTATTTTTGATAACATATTTGAAAAATTATTTGAACTTTAGTAACTAAAATATTAAAGTGGATTATATTATTGTAGTTTATATCAATAAGCAAGTATTGAGAATTCTTTTGTTTGGGAATAATATATAATCTAATCAATTCATAATTCCATAGGAAAGCATATACAGATTTAAAGTGTTTATTTTATTTTGTTTGTCTCTTTGAAGCGCGGTCTCACTTTAGCCCAGGCTGATCTGGATCTCACTCTGTAACCCAGGCTACCCTTGAACTCACAGTGATTTCCCTTCCTCAGCCTCCCAAGTGTTGGGAGACCTGCACCATCATGCCTGACTTGGTCATGATTTTTGAAAAGGACTTAGATTATACATGATTGCAGTCTCCAACAGGAGAAAGTAAACATTATTTATATATGTACATACATATGTTAATTATTGTGTATCTATATTTACATTTGTATTTATCTCCCCAAACACATAGTTACACATGCTGTACACCTGCCAAGGTAAAGGAAAATTAATGTTTTTATAACCCTGGACTATTGTTCAACATTGCTTGATTTAAAATAGAACTAATATCTTTTGAGTAAGAAAGTACTCTAGATACTTGACTCCATGTAACCCAGAGAAGGAAGAGTCAAAATAAGAAAAAACAGATTGGATTTCAAACACAGAAAGAGGGAAGAAGTTTGGAAATTCACAGAGGAAGTGAAGGAATACCTGAAAAGTGCAGAGAATAAAATGGGCAACACACCAGTAAGAAATGAACCCAGTACAGCTCCCTGATAGGCCAAGGGTAGCAGAAGCCACATTCGAAAATTAAGCCAGGTGCAGTCAGCAAGAATTTTCCAGAGGTCTCCTGGCTTGCAGGTATGGACAGCCCCTCCCCTTGCTTCCTAGTGGCACCTGTCCCCTGGCTGGAGCCCGCCCTAAGCTCAGCTTCAGACTGGTTCCCAGCGCCTCTTCCTCCCAGTCTCTGGCAACCACGTTGGTTTATGCATTTGTTTTATGAAAACAGGCTGTCGCACAGCCATTGGTACCTGTATTGAGAAACAGCATACAAGCAAGAAGCTTACAACCTCAGTGGAGAAAATTTTTTCATGTCAGAGACCGAGAACTCTTGCAATCATTTCTGTCATCCCTTCCCCAGACAGAAGATACCAAAAAGTTGCCAAGATCTCTTCATTTTATTGAAACCGTCACTAATAAGCCAAAATGTCAGTCAAGTCACCAGTTCACAAGATGCCCCTCCCCCACCGCTGTCTGATTGCCAAGGTTGAGGGCAGAGGAAGTGGAATCAAGACAGTTACAGTCAACGGGGTTGACTAGCAAAGGCACCTAACTGGCCTCCAATGCATCCCACCAAGTATTTTGGTTGTGAGCCGGGAGCACAGGCCCAGCTGGGTGTTAAGAATAACTCACATTGTCAGTGGATCTCATGAGGCAAATAAGCTGCAAGACATGTTGGATGGATTCATTAAAAAAAAATTCTTCGGGCTGGAGAGATGGCTTAGCGGTTAAAGGCACTTGCCTCCAGTGCCTAAGGCCCTGGGTTCAATTCCCCAGGACCCACATAAGCCAGACCCACAAGGTGGTGGCCCTGGTGTGCTCTCTCTCTCTCTCTCTCTCTCTGCTTGAAAATGAATAAATAAAATATAAAATAAAAAATATTTTTAAGAAAATTGTTCTCTGTCCCAAGTGTGGGAATCCTGAAACAGATCTGCATGTCAATACAAAGAAGCAAACAATAGGTAATTCTTGTGAAGCTCATGGCTATGGAGGCATGTTTAAACACACATCATAAACTCTATACATTCATTCTCAAAAAAACCCACTGAGAACAGCAACAGTGGTACAGGAAAGAAAAACAGAAAGGGTAAAGACAAGGAAAATGGTTCTGTATCCAGAAGTGAGACACCACCCCACATGCTAGGGAGGAAGAGAAGGAGAATGATTGGGGGGAAGATACAACTGAGGAAGCTCAGAGGCGCAGAATGGATGAAATCAGTGACCGAGCAAAAGTTCTGACTCTCAGTGATGATTTAGAAAGAACGGTGGAATAGCGTGTCAATATCCCATTTGATTTTGTTAAGAAAAAGAAGGAAGAGGGCATCATTGACTCATCCGACAAAGAAATTGTTGCTGAAGCAGAAAGAAGTTAAAACCATGGGCCCTCTTGTGCTGATGGAAGTTCTCCTTGATGAGAAGATTAGGCAGCAAATTAAGAAATGCAGGTGCCACTTCCTAAGATTTTGTCACAACAATAAAGCTCAGCGGTCCCTTCTTCATGGTTGAGAGTGTGTGCTAGCAAAGCATCAAGCTCAGCTCAGCTCCAAGAGTCCACAGATCTTGAAGGAGATGTGTCATGAAGACCTTTAGAGGAAGAGGTCATCATCAGCTGGTCAGAAAAGGCCTCTAAGAAATACATCTCAAAAGAACTTGCCAAAGAGATTGGTGTCAAAGCAGAACAATTGTAAAATGGTTGAAGGAGGCAGAGGAGGAATCTTCTGGTGGTGAGGAAGAGGATGAAGATGAACATTGAGGTGGTGTGTTCAAGACTCCAGTGTACCAGAAGTTGAAACTGTGAAATCTGACAACAAAGATGATGACATTGAAATTGATGCCATATACAAGGATGGATGCAACCTAGTTGAATGGTGTAATGCTGCAAATTTTGCTCATTTTCAACCAGAACTGCAACATGCATGTGCAAAATAGCTAAGCATCATGCTACACTTGATACTAAAAAGTTACTGCTGTTAGTCTATCTGTGATTAAGCCCAATGAGACCTCTAGGGAGTTTATGCATACCAGTGAGCAGAAGTAGTTTGCTTATTTAGAGCATCTTTCTTTTGGAAAAACTCGTGATGGACACATTTGGGTCACATTTATATAGTTACAAAATAAAGATTTGATTTTGGACAATAGACTTTGGGCTCTGAATGCCTTCCAAAGGATAGATACTAAAGTAATTGGCTCCTTTAAAAAAAATGTGTCATAAGACAGAAACCAACGATCTTCGACACAAAGACCCCAAAACTCACAACCTTAAAGCAGCCTTAATACTCATCCACCACGACTCAGGGACCTATGCGGAAGAGGAGGCAGAAAGATTGTAAGAGCCATGGTGGGGGAGACTATCCAGAAGCATGGCACCCTTCAGTATCAACACACTTGGGACAGGAGGACCGGGCTGAGTACTAGGCTATCCAGGGTCCCCTGCCACAAGGACTGATCCAGACGGCCCAAGGAGGAGGATATCCAGCTGATTGGGGATGGGGAGGGGGGCATTGGGGAATTGGGGATAACAACTCATTGTTTGCCCACTGAATAATGTAACTCATTATGGACAATAAATATATATTTAAGAAAAAAAATGTGTCATAGCCGGGCGTGGTGGCACACACCTTTAATCCCAGCGCTTGGGAGGCAGAGGTAAGAGGATTGCCATGAGTTCAAGGCCACCCTGAGACTACATAGTGAATTCCAGGTCAGCTTGGGCTAGAGCGAGACCCTACCTTGAAAAAAAAAAGTGTCATCATTGAACCTGGTAAAAGAAGAGCTCCTTGGATTGGCACCTGTTAGTCTTTGTTAGCGCTGAGACTGTATAGGGGTTGTCAGCAGAATGTAAACACCACTTATTGTAATGACCCTTTCAGCCATTAAGAAATTATAGTACTTTCAAAGTTTATCCCTAGCCCCTTGAAATTGATAAATGGTAGTTTTTTTTGTTGTACTGTGGTAGACTGATATTCAATATTGGTGCAATGTCTTCTTGAGAAGTAAAGATCTAAGTGTCCTATATTTTAAGACAAGTTTTGAAATTTGGAATTGTAGTTTTTCAGTTTATGTACATTTACTTCAAATTGTAGTGTTTGGAGTCATGTGCATTGCGTGTTGGATGGGTCAGGGAAATACACATTAACAAATAAGTATTTTAGTAGTGGTTGCTTTGTACTGAGTGAAGAGCTTTGGGATGTAGTTAAATAGTAAACTATGATTTTATTTGGGAGAAAAAGGAAAAGGTGCACTTACTCTCTATCTAAAACTGAGCACAGTTTTACAGCTTTGACCCTTAAATTATAATTTCAAGTGGTTTTGACATACTGTATCTTGTGTTTGGTGTTTTCTCTCCCATCCCTTGATATTATGGTTTATTCCTTAATGCC
>PVHP010025369.1:0-25606 GCA_004024765.1 Zapus hudsonius | reverse complement strand
CTCAACTGCATAATTTGTGGTAGTAGGAGACTGTGTTCACACTCTCCCCTACAATTAGAGAAGGAAAAAAATTGCATGCAGTCTTCCTAGTGAAACACTGTTTCTCAAAATCCAACTTTAGACATGATTTAGATCATAAGAAAACACATTTATGGACCCCAGCTAACACTCTCATGCCTTTAATTTTTAATAAAAAAAATCTTTCAGTTTATCCTAAGCTGAAAGAATTTTAGTGTCTATTAAGTTTCCCTATGTGCATACCAAGTTTCCCTTCCTATTTCTCTCTCTCTCTCTCTCTCTCTCTCTCTCTCTCTCTCTCTCTCTCTCTCTCTCTCTCTCTCTCCATAGAGGATTGAAGTGTACGTTTCTCTAAACATTATTTTCAGCAGTAAATGATGGCCTCAAACCTGATAAGGAAAAACAGTGCTCAATTACTGCAGCCTGTGGGGCATCTGCTAATCTGACAACATGGTTGTCACATGAACGCCTAAATTTAAGGTCTCTTCTCAACCTTCCATTGAGCAGGCTGCTATTAAAACCACTCACAGCTACAGTTTCCAGCAAGCCAACTAACCAAACAAGCAAAAGACCAGAATGAGCTCATTAAGCATCAATCAAATCTTGTCTCCCCACTTCTAACATGCTTTCTCTGACTTTTAAAAAACAAAACAAAAAGCTCTTGTCATCTGTGGATGCCCAGGATCCTGGTCCAACATTTGATCAGGATAACATGGAAGTTTTTTAATATTTTATTTATTCCTATTTAAGCAGAGACAGACAGACAGACAGACACACACACACAGAGAGAGAGAGAGAGAGAGAGAGAGAGAGAGAGAGAGAGAGAGAGAGAGAGAGAGAGAGAGAGAGAGAGAGAGAGAGAGAGAGAGAACCAGGGCCACCACCTTGTGGGTCTGGCATATGTGGGTACTGGGGAATTGAACCCAAGGCCTTAGGCACTAGAAGCAAGTGCCTTAACTGCTGAGCCATCTCTCCAGCCCCAACATGGACGTTTTGAGAGGAAAAAACAAACCTAAAAACATGTGAATTTGGTCTTTGTCTCAACAGTCATGAAGTAAGAGGTTCTTCCTAGAAATGTGAGCATCAGGCTTCCAAGAACCACCTCTCTCCCATCTTCCAGAAACTGCTCCTCTCTGTGTCCATGTGCTCTAGCAACACAGCTAACTTAAACCTTTCTTCTTCTTCTTCTTCTTCTTCTTCTTCTTCTTCTTCTTCTTCTTCTTCTTCTTCTTCTTCTTCTTTCTTCTTCTTCTTCTTCTTTCTTCTTCTTCTTCTTCTTTCTTCTTCTTCTTCTTCTTCTTTCTTCTTCTTCTTCTTCCTTCTTCTTCTTCTTCTTCTTCTTCTTCTTCTTCTTCTTCTTCTTCTTCTTCTTCTTCTTCTTCTTCTTCTTCTTCTTCTTCTTCTTGTTCTTCTTGTTCTGGTGTAGGGTAAAGGGGATGTGTCGTTTGGGATAGGTTTGGTTTTACTGCTTAACATACTGGACTAAGAATGAAGTCCATGGAACTAAAGTATAAGATAGAACTGAGATGGTAAGAACTAAGATTGTAAGAACTGAGAAGGTGAGTACTTTGAAGTTTATAATTTAGCATGAAAAGTTGGCCCCTAAGCCAACATTATATCCCAGCTTCCCAATCAGAGTCACAAGTAAAGAAGTAGAAACAAGCTCTCAGGCACTTCCTGTGCTCAGGCACTGATTGTGAGGGGAAGAAAGAGTCCTTGTGCTGCTGATCTCCACTGCTCAGTGTCCTCATCTGCTGACACTCCAATGTGGTTTTGAACCAACAGGTAGCTTGAACACTGCTCATCTAGTTCCGGTGGTAGCTAAGTGTGCAAACGTCTTAGAAATCCTCCACCAGAGGTTCATGGTCAGAAGGGTAAATGGGATAGTGAAATAGTTCAGTCAGTAAGACACTTGTTGTTCAAGTGTGACAACCTGAATTGAGATCTCCAGCACCCTATTAAATGCTGGGTGGGTATGCCAGCCCACCAATAATCTTAGTGCTCAGGAAGTAGAGATTGGGTTTACCAAGTTATTGAGCTCTGTGGCCTCAACTGAGACTCTGTCTCTAAAAATAAGTTGGACAATGACGCAGGAAGACACCTTCTGGCTTCCTCATGCGCCATGCACTTACATGTATACTCACACACATATGAAGGAACACACACATGTGCATACACAGAAAAACAGCAGGTAGCAATAAAAGGGGAGGAGCTAAAGCTGCTACCAAATCTGCACAAAAACAGAGAAGCCCAAAGGTGAAGAAAGCCCATCTCTGAGAGTTGCCTAGATTTCTAGGGAAACCTTCTCCCTTCCTGACATGATTGCTCAATAAGGATTTAGGGAGATGGACAAGCTTAGTACTTCTTCAGCTACAGAGCACAAGATACTCTCTGTTATATGGGAATATTTATGGTTATTTAATTACCTATAATCATTGTTATTAGCTATCAATATATGAAAAATTGAACACCTCTCATTTTGATACCCAGGACAACACACCATTTATAAATTAAAATAGAAGCACAGAGACTCTTAGGAACACAACAACAATAATGAAACAGATTTAAAACTCACCTTCCATGACTCAATGGAACTGAGCAGAAGAGGAGGCAGAAAGATTGTAAGAGACATGGTGGGAGAGATTACCCAGAGACATTACCCCCCTCAGCAACAATTCATAAAGGAGGGGATACCTTGTTGCCTCCTGTGCTTTCCATAATCCCTTGCTACATGGATTGATCCAATGTACCCACCAAGGAGGATACCCAGTGGACTTGGGATGGGAGGGGGAGCAAAATGGGAATATAAATACAATATTTACTAAATCAATGTATCTAATTTTTGGCAATAAAGATAAAATTAATTAAATAAATAAATAAATACATAAAGAAATAAATATTTTATAAAAAAATTTCAACCCAGATATAGGGGGAGAGACCTTACCACTTTCATCAAATTGACTGGCTAAAATCATCTTTGTCAGATCTCACACAGACATGCAATCTATAGTAATGTAGAGGTATTAAATATATACTTGGGAAATTATCCCAGGCTAATAAGTAAGAAGTGATAGGGATAATAACTTCAACAGGTTGTCACCTGAGGAGCACAGCCTATCAAATGTCCCTTGTATGACTTCAAAACAATAGTGAATTAGTTTTGTATCTGTCAATTAGAAAGGTTTCCCAGTGGTGGTAAACAAGATCAATAGACCTTCTCAGAGGCACATATACAGTGTCATCAAGGAAGTGATATCAAGGACTGGGAAAGAAAGGTACAAACATAAGAAGTAGATGTCATTTTTGCTTATGCAAAAGAAATCCCAATCACATTGCCCTTGCGATTAGCCAATGGTTTCTGCAATCTGTATATGAAACATTATGTTTTGGGAGAAAGGTAAGATAATTCTCTCTCTGCAGAATATAACCTTTACTGAATCCAGAAGGTTGTGCCTTCTATAAGAATCACTGGACATGTTTGAGAGCACTTTAGAGGAGACCACAATATACATACATACATATATACATACATACATATATACATACACACACATATATATATGTGTATATATATATGCAGGTCCATTGATCCCATTTACCACAGCTAGAAACCTTTTTAATTGACAGATACAACTGTGTATTTATAGTCTATAATGGAATATCTTTAAGAATATACCCATTACATTATAACTATGTCTATCTAACTAGTATATGGATTATCACATATACATAATATCTCATTTTGGTAAGAATACATTTTTAGAGTAGAATGGTGATAACAATGAATTGGGACATTGAGAAGAGGAGTTATTGAGGAGATGTTAATCAAAAAATTCAGTTAGAGACAAAGTATAAATTCAAGATATCAATCAAAACACAATGACTATAGTTAGAACTAGACTTTAAAAATATATTTATTTATAGGTAGGCATGTTAGTGTGTGTGTATGCAATGCATGAATATATGTCCACATGTAAGGATAAGCACAGATACACCACTTTCTGCATCTGGCTTTACATGGACACTGGGGAGTCAAACAAGCCAACAGGCTTTGCAGACAAGCATCTTTAATTCTGATCCATCTCCCTAGCCCAAAACTAGACTTTGGACTAAAATACTATTTTGACTTTTTAATACTAAGTTTAAAAACTTGGACAGAACAAGCTCACAGCTCATTTTCTATGCCTATCAAAATGGTTAATAATATTTCACTCTTGGTAACATGGTTTTGAAGATTAAATGAGTAATTTTTTTAAGTACTCAAAGCAGAGCCTGTCTTGGGGTGACTGTCACATTACCTCATCATTGCATCTTCATTTCCAGGACCACCATTCTCACTGCGGTGATCCCTAGTCATCCTCCATGAAGTTGGAACTTAAAGTTGACTGCTTAGTGGAAGAACTCTGCATGTTGCAGGAGTACTTCAAGTCAGATGAGTGCAAGTAACCCCCTATCAAAGTGTAAGAATGTGAGCACCTGACATCTTCCTCTGAGCTCTTCAGACATGCTCATGGGACACACACATCTGCAAACACACACTTGCATACACCACACATATATGCATGCACACACATGCACTAAAAATGAGAGAAATAAATTATTTTTTACTAAGTAGCTTCTTTGAGATTTTTATCTCTTTTTACCTTTTGTGATTCACTTGATAAGAAACCTATGAGAAAGAGGTGAGACAAACAAGAGACCTATCACCACAGCAAGTCAGATAAACTATGAAAGGACAATGGAGACAGACACCAGTGATACCCAACATAATCCAAAGCAGAAGTCTAGAGATTTTAAATCAATGACCTCAACTTTTTCTACCTTATTAGGAAGCACCTGCTTCTGTCTGTCCAGTGAGAATGTCCCACCCCCATTATAATTTGATTGGTCTGTGGTTGGGTACTATGTTAGCTTCTTAGGATTGTCACAGTAAATCATTACAAACTGAGGATAGGGGGGATTAATCCACAGAAATTTAATTTCTTATGGTTCTGTGGGTTTCAAATTCAAGGTAAAAGGCGGAAGCTTTGCTTTTTCCTGAGACCTCTCTCTTCATCTTACAGGATTTCTCACTATGCCTCACGTGTGTCTCTCTCCTTTTCTCAGTATCTGTGCTTTCCTGGTGTCTCTGTGTGTTCTGATCTATCCCTTACTTAAGGATAGTAGTCAGATCATCTTAGAACCTGGAATAGTCAATTTGATGTGTCAATAGGCTGGACTACAAAATTCATATATATTGAGTCAAACATTACAGATGTTTCTATAAGAGTACTTTTGAATAAGTATATCCTGAAAAAAACAGTGTCCACCACAGTAATCAGTTTAAAGCCTGACTACAGCTGAAGGTCAATAGCCAAGCAGAAAAGCCTTCCAATCCACTACCTTCAGACTTCATCTGTAATATTGGATGCTGTTGGTTCACCAGTCTTGAACTCAAACTGAAACTTTTTCCTGAGTCCCCAGATTGTGAGCTTCCCCTATTAGATTTTGTGACTGTCATACCTCCACCTTTGCAAGAGCCAATTCCTTGAACAGTGAGCAATGGAGTGAAAGAGAAGCCTGATCCAGAAGACATTTAAGCCCTTAAGAACCAGCTATGTTTGAGTTGTTGCCTAAAAGTTTGATATATTAGGTATGTGAAGAAACCCTGACACTGAGGTATAAAAAGCATGCAGGTAATATCTAAAAGACATTACACATAATATGCTTCAAAAAACCAAAAATTGACTCTATCTCTCTTACTGAACTCCTGACTGAAATTCTCACAAACTCAGCTCCTTTTTTAAAAGCTGAGCAGCTCCATCTGATAAACTGAAACTGGGGTCCTGTGAGCTATAGGTTGTCAGCTTGCCAACCTGTATCATGGCTTGTATTTCTGAATCCATGCTAGAGGGTTTCTATATTATTTCTCAATAATATATCCATTCAAGATAAATTCTGAAAAGATGATTGAAAGATGAGTGTGTGTATAGTTCTGAAGAGTCATACAGAGAGAGAGAGAGAGAGAGAGAGAGAGAGAGAGAGAGAGAGACTCACTTCAATAGTTCTTTTTAATAATGGTTATATTTATTTTGTCATTGCATTTAAGTTAATCTCATGTCACTCTTGGACTCCTTCATGTTTATGGTAGCAAAGCACATTTTCCTGTTCAAAAATACTGTCTTTGCATATTAATCTACAAAGCACAATTTACATTTGTTTGTGCTGTGCATATTTTACAATAGTATTTGGTCAAGAGTAATTCAAGCTGATATGACACTATTCCTTTCAGAAATTAGTAGAGTAATATGTCACTAAGGAAAATGATGAAGTGCATTAAATAAAGAGAAAGTAGCTCAAAAAGCATATATAATGGCACTATCTATAGCCTTGAGCTTCTAAGACAGACAACAGAGAAAGACAGATGGACTGTTCTCTTAACCTAACAAAATCTCAGACAGGGATCAAATGGGTAAATGAAGAGAGGAAATGATAAATATTAACTTAGGAAAAATATCTGTAACTCACAATAATTGTGGGACTTCCAGATAAAGTCAAAAAGGCATATTTCTGAACAGTTCAGATCTAACCATTGAGGGATATAAATCTCTCATACATCTATTTAGCAATCTCTTTTTTTCAAAAATTTATTTATTGTTAATAATTAGGCACATAGTTTGAATAAGTCTTATGTTGGTATCCCCATTTCCCTCCTCCCTGTCCCCATCTCACTTAGGTCCCTCCTCAGTGGGATTGCTGGAATGGTCCATGGAATGGGGAGGGGTTATGAATTGCATGTGCTTTAACCCATTTTGGTGTGCATATGTGTTGTTGTCCAGGGGGGCAATGTCTCTGGATATTCTCCTCTACCATGACTCTTATATTCTTTCCACCACCTCTTCAGTGAATTTTTCCGAGTCATGGTGGGTGGGTGTTAAGTCTGCTTTACGGTTGAGTTCTTAAGAGCCTCTGGACTTCTGCTTTGGACTATTTTGGGCATCCTTGGTGTCTTTCTCCACTATCCTTCCATGGGTTATCTGACTTGCCGTGGAGGTCGCTCTTTTGCTCATCTCATCACTTCCTTAAAGGTTTCCTTAGGGCTCTAGATGGTGGGTTAGGGGTGATTCATCTCCTGGTTGGGTGTCCCCCATCATCTCAGATCCTTTTGGTGGAATTAGGTTGTCTATGTTTTTCTTTGCTTTCTGAAAAATGCAAACAAAATCTTCAATGGAGAGTGAGATCAGTATTGGTTAAATAAGACTTACATTGTTGATTTAGCAATATTTTAATGGGTATGGTCTTTCTGTAGGCCTATGGTTAGTGGGGACTTCCCCTTGAAGATCAGGATCTTGGTTTCCATAAGAGTTTGACTTGGATCCCAATACCAGTTAAGGGTTCCTTGCCACTGAGAGGATCTCTTAGCCAACTAGCCAGCCATTGATTATCCACCTAGGTTGAGCTCCACTATTGCATAGATGGGCACTTCTTGTCTTGCTAGTCTGGACTTCTGGGTTCAAACTTCCAAGCTTAACTACTTTGCCTACAGAATTTTATTTTAATTTCCCAATCTCATACCAACCCACAAAAGTGGAACAAGAGCCACACATTAGACAGTGTTCCTAATAGGTACATGTATATTGATTAATCCTTTGCTTCTATGAATCTCCTTTTCTCTTCCAAGAAAATTTTCTAAAATTGCAAAAGACATTGGCTAGTTTTATTGTTATTGCATAAAAGATTTACTGAAATTATTGTGATTGAAGGTTTATATCTTAAAGCCAAACCATCCCTTGGGCTTCTCTATCCCATATACTACTTTGCCATGAAAAATACTCTAAAAACATTCATACCTAGAAGGAATTATATTGTGAAAATTAACATGCAATCACAAATGATCCCAATTTTATTGAGAATTCTTTTATTTTTTCTAGGTACTCTGAGATAATACACTGAGAACTTCATTTTTCCCCTTCCAAACAAAGAAGGTGATAAACACATCATGGCTGTCCCCGGGGATTTTACAGAAAATATGGGCCTTTTTTTTTGAATGGGGGCGAATGATTGAATGGATGAACTGAGAGTAATTAGGAAGCCAAACCAACATATGGAGACAATCTCTAATGTTTCTTCATTAGCTATGTCAATTATTATTTCATAACATCTTCACTTAAATTGCCTCATTATGGCACCAAGTTTAAAATGAAACCAAGAAATAATTGTCTCTTTTCAGGTTTCCCAGGAAGTAGGCACAATAATGACTTGTTTGGGATGTGTTAAACAAGCAGGTAGTCCAGGAAAAACCATTAAGAGGCCATAAGAAGCAGAAAGGAGAAGGAGCAAAGCATGGCTCAGGTTTGGGTCTCCTGTCTGCCTCCTTCCCAGGATCTGCCCAGGGCTCAGGACCCTGAGGCTGCAGAGGACCTTAGAGTACAGTTACATTGAGGAGTTTGTACCCTGTCATGGCAGAGTATGTCATATTCTTGACTGTGTTCTGAAATATTCCAAGGGTTATTAAACTCTCAAACATTTCTGGATCCTGATATGTCTGATCAAAAAACATTTTTCTAAAAACCCAAGAATAGTCTTCTAAACTATCAGTAAATGTGATCTCCTAAGACTCTCACAGGATAACAGGTTTCTGCCAGAGAACTAATGAAGGAGAACTGGGGGACATGAATAGCATCTGCTACAGTATTTATAACAATTGGTGGGTGTGAGAACACCTGCTATATCACCAACCAAACTGAGCTTAGTCTTAACTCATCACCTATACGTATAGGTCATATCAGGTTTCCTCATGTATAAAATGAACAGATCAGTAACACCTTGCCCATATATTTATGAGGAAAAAATAAGAAAAAGTAAAGTAAAACAGTGTTTTATACAAAATAGCAATTCAATAAATGCCAATTACATAATCATCATCATTGTCCCCAACATAACTCTTAACAGAAAGTTTATTTAAATATTTTAATGTTCCTTTTATAGCAGGGGAGCTAGGGATTAGAACTTAGATAATACCCAGCAAATTCCAGTGCACCTCAGAACTTAAGGAATACTGAATTCTTGTCTATAAAGTTAAAGAATTAAAATTATAGACCACCAAAGGATAAGGTATAGTGGGAGACTTATTTTAAAAGAGAATGGGAAATTACAGATATCTCCAGTCACTAGTGTGGAGAGAACATGTGGGAGAGGCTTTAACCTAAATCTATGCTGTTCGGCTAAACAAGCAAAAGAAGAAAAGATAACAGAGGGCTCCCATCATGAGGAAAAAGGTTCATATGGGAAGGTCTTAAGCCCCATCCCCCCACTCCATCCATTAGGCATAAGTGAGGGAAGGCCTTACCTTCCTAAGGCCTGGAAATTTAGACGTTCTCCTCTTAGGATGCCATGTGAGAAGAAGACACTGGACTTTGTTTCAGTGACTTTTTAAGACCTCCACCAGGTAAGCCAGAGAGACATCTGGTTGGTCGATACCTGACCAATCAGTTTTAGCACCTAGGTTTGAGCTTCAGCTAGAAACACCTCCCAATCAAGGGGAGGGCTCTATGGAACTTTCCTGAAGGAGTTAACTGTCACACTTTCATGCTTAAATTCAAAGTGACCTCTCACCCCTGCTCCTGTTTCACTGGGGGTCTTCCTCCCCTGTGGGGTTATGGTATTCATTGTGGGGTCAGGAAGGCCTCAATCAGACCCTATGGGGTAATGGGGGTGGATTATGCTTCAGGATATTCCTATATATTCTGTGGCTCTGACAATCTTTCCACCTCCTCTTCCACAATGTTCCCTGAGTCATGGCAGGCCTATGGGCAGTCTGATTTAGTGCGGACTTCTCTATGGCCACTGGATGTCTGCTTTGATGGGTTCTGATTGATCACCTTCTCTGTCACCATCACCCTGGAGCTGGTTGTTAGGCCAGCATTAAAAGCAGAACTAGGGCTGGGGGCCAATGCCTTTATGGAGAGACCCATGCTTGGCCCACTGGCATCAAAGTGATCCTCCCTTCTCCTCTAGCTGGCACAGCTTTGTCTCTCATTCACACGGTGTCCTCTACTTCATTATTGTATACTAGAAATATGTAAATTCTTAGTTTACAGAGGTTCATAATTCATAATTACAGAGGTACCTTGAGCTCAGAAGAGGCTGAACTTTTGAATAGTGTTAGAACCATAAATCTATAGGGACTTTTGAAGTGAGAATGAATTCATTTTGCATTATGAGATGGCCATGATCCTATGAGGGTCAAGGGTAGAATATTACGATTTGAATATCAAATATCCACCACAGACTCCTGTGTCTGTCTCATAAGTTTGAGTACTTATCCATAGCTGGTGGGTGCTATTTGGGGAGGTTGTAGAACCTTTTGGGCATGGGATCTAGCTGCCAGATATAGGACCAGTGGAGTAGGGCTAGGGTATACTGGTCCCAGTTCTACCATAATCTCTTTCTGTTTCTTGGTCCCAGCTATGTAATACCACCACCACCAAAGCCTTCCTTCCATGCTGCCTTGATACTGTGAGCGAAAATAAATTCTTTCTCTATGATATCTTGTCACATGAGAAAAGTAACAGTAAAATATGTTATATTTCAGTTTAAAAAAAAAAACATGGCTTGTGTGGTGGTTTGAGTTAGATGTTCTGAATGCTTGGCTCCCCAGCTAATGACAATTTGGGAGGTGGACCTTTGCTGGAGGAAGTGTGTTGTTGAGGTGGGCTTAAGGGTGTTGTAGCTACCTTCCCCCAGAGTTCTGCTCACTTTCCTGCTGCTGTTTCCATGTATTGTGGCACAGGTGATGTCCAGTCTCTGATCATGCCATGCCTTCCCCTGCCATCATGAAGCTTACCCTTGAGACTGTAAGCCCAAATTTCCTCCCTTTATCTGCTCTTGGTCAGGTGTTTTGTCCAGTAATCAGAAGGAAACTACCACAGTGTCTTAAACAGTATAATAAATGCTATATAAGTAACTTTAGAAGCTCAAAAAATTAATATAGTCAAATTTATTGCTGTTCATCTTTCTGGGATTGTTGATGGTCAGCGATTACTCCTGGGAGGTTTTCTCCAAGCACTGACATAAAGATCCTGTCTCTTTCACTCAAGATACTTTCTTACAAGGTCAACAAGTCCCATTTCCTTTCACTCTAGTTTGACTCTTTTCAATTCATTTCACATACAGTAGATCTGTGCCCTATCTACTATATTTTCTATAAATATATATTTTGTCCCTCACTGCTTTGCACAATACTTGTAACACAAGTTACAAGACATTTTGTTGCTTTTTTTCATTAGGTCCTGAAAAGAGCTGACATTCTTTATTTAGATTTGAGTTTCTTCATCAGACTCTTGGGTAAGAGACAACAGACTTCAGCATCCTTGAGTTTAAAATTCTTCTGCCTAGAGCACACATGACCTCTCCATTGACCCAGAACCACTCAGTTATTGTGGCTTTCCTTAATGGACACCCCACATTCCTGACAACCGCAATATCTTGGTGTCTTCCTTGCAATCTAGGCTCCCACCTTAAGCCACTCAGGGACCACATGTAGAGAATCTACTACACATCACCTAGCTTTAGTGGCTTTCCACTGTGCTGCTTCAATCATCTTGTAACACTAGCATTCTGCAAACCTGCAAATCAGCCCTCCATAGGCAATAACGCCAAGTTCTCCTACCAGCTTGGATCACTGCTGCACTGTGTGTCTGGATAGCTGAACCCGGGAAAACTTTAAGCTAGTACTAATATTGAATTACGGGACTAACGTTCAGGAATTAATTTTTATTCTATTTTATTATCCATAATTACATACACTTAATAAGGGAATAATGTGTTGATGTCTCCACTTCCCCTATTTCCCTCTTCCCTGTCCCCGGTCAGTTGGATATCCTCCTCCGTCATTTTTTCAGGAGCTCTCCCTTCAAAGTTTTTTTTTTCAATTTCATTTGCATTGTATAGCCTGCTCTCTTCATAGGTGGGGGTCTTTTCCCTCAATACACCTTTCCTACTGCCCTGGTGAAAAGTGTGCAGGATTTCTAACCAAAGGGGTCAGTTTCAAGATTTGGGGGAAGATACAGGGGACAAAAGTGCAAAAGATCTGAGTTTTTGTCCTAAATTCTCACAACAGTCTGGTATGAGTGGTGATGTCCAATGACTATTGTTCCTTTCAAAAGGTCCATGCTCGTGGGCTGTTTACATATGCCCAAATCCTAAGATCCACATTCTAATCAAGACAAAGTGAAAGAAGCATAAAGTAAATGAAGCAAAAAGAAAAATGACGTATTCCTTTACCTTTTGCATACTCTACCTGTGTAGTTATATGTACATGGGCGGTTATGACTTCACTGTGATAAGCACTGATAAAAATTTATAGGGAGTATATAGAGATATACAAAGACTATAACAAGCACAAAAGAACAGAAATATATTTTTAAAGGCTTTATGCAGTTTCTAATTTCAACAGCTCTTATTTATTGCACTCAGAAAGTTCTGTGGTAGTGAACTTCATCCTCAGCAATGCATTGAGTATGCCTTGTTTGCTTTCATGTATTTTGAATATATATGAAAAATATATGACTGGAATCAGAAGAATGCTACGGTCTCAATGTTTGTGTCTTCCTCAAGATTCTTATGTTGGAGTTGCCTTAATGCCATCGCATTAACAGGCAGAACTTCGGGGATTGATTAAGGCAGAGTCCTCATTTGTGGGATAGTACCTTATAAAAGAGCCTGAGGGATCTCTCATACTTTATGAAGCCTGTGAAAAGTTGCCACGGGTGAGAAGACTGTAATCTCACACGGAATCTACCAGGTCTTCTTGGATAGCCATCAGGATTGTGAGGAATGACTTTCTATTGTTTATAAGCTGTCTAATGGTGGTGGTATTTTGTTATAACAGTCTGTACACCACTAAGTTTGAAACACTACCTCATATTCTGTCAAATCTATAAATTAATGTGTTAATTTATCATTTGTGGTATCTGCATAATATTCCATGATGCAGTTGTTCTGTAACTTAGTATGTCACCATACCAGTGGGATAATATGAAGCATATACAGAGTTGTCACAAAGGATATTTCCTTTGGAGTACTTTATTTATTGATACTTTGTGTCCACTAGTTTGCTGGAAGTATAATGATATAATAAGCATCCTTGGATGTACACCTTTAAAAAAATGGAGCACTCATTTTTAGTGAATAGATTCAATGAGTGGACCTTCTGGAACAAAGGCTTTATGCAGTTTCTAATTTCAACAGCTCTTAATGTGATTGCACTCAGAAAGTTCTGTGGTAGTGAACTTGATCCCCGGCAATGCATTGACCAGCAGTCAATATGCCTTGTTTGCTTTCGCTTATTTTGGATTTTACTTTAAAACACATAAATAAAGGGACTATAAAAAATCTCCAGGACCAGGTGTGGTGGCACACACCTTTAATCCCAGCACATGAGAGGCAGAAGTAGGAGGATCTCCGTGAGCTCGAGGCTACCCTGAGACTACATAGTGAATTCCCAGTAAGCTTGAGCTAGAGCAAGACCAACCTCAAAAAAAAAAAAAGATTTTAAATAAAAAAAGAAATCTCCAAACACTCATCATGCGTTTTCATGAATTGTGAATATTCTACTATACCTATAGACTTGTGTTTAAACTGTTTATTGAAGCGTCATTTTACTCAGAAAAAAAAATTATTCTTTTTCATGTTCAGTTCTATGAGCCTTGAAGAATGTTGATCATTACCATATCATACTATGATACAGTAATGTACAGAGCTTTACATCACACTAACAAGTTCCCTTGAGTCTTTTATAAGCAAGCATTACCTTCTAATTAAATTACTGAAGAACACTGGTACATTTCTCCTGGAGTTTTGCTTTTTCTAGAATACCATATATTACATTGGTACAGAATGTAGCTTCATAGTCTGACATCCACAATGTAATATAATGCATTTGAGATCCATCTGTATCATTACATGGATAAGTGATCTGTTCCTTCCTATTGCTATGCAGTGTTCAATTATTTGAGTAGTCCAGCATTTATCTATTCATTCTCCACTTTGTGGTGGCTATAAATGAGCAGCAATATGCATTGATGGGCATGTATATGAGTTCATTTCTGTATAGTTACAAGATTTAAGTCAAAGTTTGGTTTATGTCCTTGATTATCTTTTCATTGTTTTATTGTTTATTGATATCTACTTGCTCCAGCACTATTTCTTTAAAAAGTTACATGGTTGGTTTTGTAGCTTGTTAAAAATAAATTATTTGAGATCTGAGGAGTGACACATGGCTTTTACACCAGTACTTGAGAAGTGAAGGCAGGAGGACCAGGAATTCAAGGCCATCATCAGCTATGTATGAAGTTCAAGGCCAACTTGGGTCACATGAGACCCTGCCTTAAACTCCCCTACCCCTAAAATGCTTAATCCTCAATATTAGCAAACTAAATATATGTATATGTATTTGGGATGTTTTATTGAGCTGTATATCTAGCTCTTTGCCAATACCACAGAATTTTAATGGCCAAAACCATATGGCAAAGTTTAAAATTAGGTCAGTTCATTTTTGTCAGAACTATTTTAACCATCTTAGTTCATTGTCTTTGTATACAAATCTTAGAAACAGATTAATAATATCTACCAAAATAAAGCATTGCAGGAGTTATGATATAAAGTTAAATATATATAGGTAATTTGGGGATGAATTGATATCTTTTTCTTATGATTTTCAAATTTCTAAGCATGCTATGTCTCTCTATTTATATATCTGTCAATTTCTTTAGTATTCAGCATATAGCATATATATATATATATATTTAGATATATGTGTAAATATTTTATTAGTTTCAGCTGTAAATAACTTAATTTCAGTTTCAGTTCTCAATTTACATTATTAATGTATAGATATGTAACTGATTGGTATTTGCTCCTTGAATATTTCCTATTAACTTTACCAAACTCATTTATTATTTCTAGCTATTTTTTGGTTATTTCTTTTAGCTTCATGTTATCTACTTTTTTTTCTTTTACAAAATGTCTGCCTTCTATTTCTTCATACATTTATTGTACAGCTTAAGACTTTAGTTTAATTTTGAAAGGAATAGGAAAAGGGTTATGGCATTGTGGAGCTGTAGTTCTGAAAACACTCAGGATATGCCACTGTGGCTTCCATCAAATGACTGTCTGAATTGTGCCATATAAGCTGAGTAAGAATTGTGGGACCTCCAAGTGCCAATGATAGAAAACCTGGAGGGTAAAGAACTACTAGTATCACCACCACCCCCAATACTGTTGACCAGAATCAGAAACTTCAGATCAAGCAACACCAGTCCAATCAGCTTGTGTATGACAGCCAGTGGTATACCCTTTCAGGGCCTCTAGTCTTCTTAGGTTCAACCTAAACAAGTGTCACCCAAAATCACAAGAGGAATCTCCTTCAGTCTTATGAAATAAGCAGCATACTACACCAGACCAACATTCTACTTGCCAATTTACTTTTCTAAAATCAAACCCTCTCACTGGATCTCTGGAACATTCTCATACACACCAGGCCCAGGATTTGGGGGGGGGGCATATGTTCAGCCACCATGTCAGGCAGAGAGTAGAAGAGTTCCCTCAAAGAGAAAGAATCACAGCCCAGGTGGTCCTAGTCCAGGCTAGGGTAATTACTTGGATGGCACTTATTTGCATTGATTGAGACCATTAGGTGACATAAGTGATTCCAAAACTAATAGATCCAGAGGAAATTCTCTAGTTTTAAGTCTAAAGGTGGCCCTGCTTTATGTTTGAGAGTGTAAACAAGACCATATGTAAAAGCCAATAACCCCTCCCCTAACACACAAACTGAAAGATTAAGCTCTATGGATGCATACACAGACACAGCATAAATCTTAATGATTTAACTCATGAAACTGAAATCCAAAGTATAACTGCTGGTGTTTAAAAAAAATCTCTTTTTATTCAAAACAGACCTTCTTGAAATTTGGAAAGATCACTGACAGTATCAGTTCTAAGTCCCTCATGAATATAATGAATAGAGTCACATACTTAGACATTTGGCCAAGCAGAAAAGAAATGAGACAGGGATGGTCAGACCTCATATCACGCCATAATCTCAGTGCTTGCAAACCAAGGCACTGAATGCTGGAAAGGATCAAATGCTCCAGACCAGGCTCCAGAGGGACAAAGAAAAAGGAGCCTTGGAATTAGAGTGTTCTTAATAGCTGAGATGCCAACGCCCTTAAGATGTCATTGTAATATTCAATGCCAGTGAAATGGTAACATAGGCTAAGGACACACCAAAAAGCAATGTCAAAAAGGAACCCTTGACTGGCCTCTGACATATGCAGCAGGGCTGACATAAGAACATGATCTATTATCCATCATCTTTCTAGCAGTGACCTAAATTCTGTACTTGCAAGACCAATTAAAAATTATCATTACATGTAGAAAGCATTGAGACTCTTGCCCCAATCCAAAAGCTTAATAATAATTTAAAACAACTTTGATTTTTCTTTAAGAGCTGTTCACCTTCATGGCCTCTCAAGATCGTTATATAATGCATCATTATATTCAGATTATTCTATCATGATTACCATCATAATAGAAACCGCAGCAGAATCTCTGGGGACCTTTAGCAAATCTCCTTACATGAAATATTAAAAACCCTTAGTGCCGTAACATCTTCTCAAAGTCATTTCCATATCCATATGAATCTTCTCATTTGTACTCATATGTGTCCTGGAGGGGAGAGTCAGCAAATGTTTAGAAAATAAATATTGTCAGAGAACTGCAGTGCAGATAAGGCTAAAATGATAGAGGGAGGATTGCAGCATGTTGAAAAGCACATTTTCATACAAGATTGTAGAAAACTTATCTGGCATGAGAAAATGGTGACGAAAGATTTGAAAGTAACTTTGAATGTTCCACTATTTCTGTTTCTCATAGGTATAAAAGACTTCTTAGGGTTTGGGAGCAAGTGAAGACTTCATCCTTGAAGGAAGCAGCAAAGAGGTTTCATAGGCAGTGTATCCAAACACAAATGCAGGTTGATTTTCACAATCTAGAATTTCTCAGACCATCACTGTAACTTCATTTGGAACTCAGATTTCTTTCTGAAGAAAGGAGCAAGGGAGAGAGGGTGGACAGAGACTCTGTGGCCCTTCTCCAATAAGAGAAATTAGCAAAGATGAAAAACAAAATTATTCAATAAATTTATTTACACATAAAGAATACACTAATGATAGAATGAATTCATAACAGGGTCACAATGAAAGTTTACAGAAGCAACAGTTATAAGAAAAAATCTATAGTATTGGGAGTGTATTAGTCAGGGTTTTCTAGAGGAAAAGAATCAACAGAATGAATTCTAATAAAAAGGAGAATTTATTGGGTTTATTGTAGATAGCAGTCCCACAATTGCAGCCTGCAAACCCGAGAGTCACGGAACTGGCAACCACTCAGTCCACTTGGCTGGATGCCTCAGCAATCCCAATCCAGCACTGAAGGCCTAAAGGCTTCCTGGGGAGCCACTGGTTTTCAGTGCATGCTAGAAGGCTGAGGAAGATTTGTTCCAATGCCAACAAAGGGATTCATGACTAGCACCAACAGCCGAGCAGGCAGGCAGAGGAAGAGGAAGATTTCCTTTCCCTTTATAAAGCCTTGGGGCAGGGTCTTCCAATCATTTCCCAGACTTGTTTACTTCCTGAGTCTCTGTAAATTCCTTCCTGCACTGCCCTCTCAGGAAGGGATGTTTGTTTCTAGTTCCCCTGAGCCTCCTTACATACTGCCCCCTATTGAGAGGACAGCCTTCCTGTGAACAACATCAGAGACCCACCCAAGATTACTAAACAGGTCAAGTTGACAGCAAAACTTCACCATCACAGGGAGTAAGTAAAGTTTGGAGATGTTAGGCTAGAGATATTTGATAAATTCTTGGAGTTACTGAAGAAAAAGTGGGAAAGCTTAGTATGCCAGTTACTTTCTCATTGTTGATACAAAATGCTTGACCAAAAGCATCATATGGAAGGATTTACTTTGGATTACAGTTTCAAGGGGAAGTTCATTCATGGCAGGCAAAACATGACAAGAAGCTGAGCATCAAATCGTGTCACAGATCAGCATCAGGGAGGGAATAGCAATAGTGAAAAAGCACACCAAGGCCTTCTCCAAGTGACACACATCCTCAAGCAAGGCACCATCTCCCAAAGCTCCCAACAACTGTCCCAAACTTTCACCAGCAAAAGAGCAAGTATTCAAAACCATGAGCCTGAAAAGAACATTTCATTCATTCATTTCATTTCATTTCAACCACACTTGGTCATCTACCGTGTGTTTGAGGGGCATCTTGAAAATTAAGGAGAACAAAAGAATTGTGTTATCTGGAGCATCAATACTGAAAGAAGAGAAATATCCTGTTACTCACCTCACATGATGCTAAGAGATTAAAATATGTTTTATGTCATAGGTGTTGTGGTAGATACTAGAAAATGAAGACAGAAAGGACAGTCTGATCTCCACAGCTTATAGTACAGACTCTGAGTTCTTCTCAGATTCAGAAGGGCTGACTGATTCTAGATTCTTCCACAAAATATGATAAAAAAGACTTGGGGCAGAAACATGGAATGATAAAAAAGTTTGAAAATGGAGGTCTTCTAATCACAGTTCCCCAGCTCACTCCATGAAGGGTAACCCAATCATGCCATAGCTTTGATCCAAAACCTCGCCAGTATTCCTTAGAGAATGGTATTCTTAAAACCTTTCTAGTGGGCACCTATGAATGCCATTCCAGGGCTGGACCTGTCAGCCCTGTGCCTGAAGCCCTTGGTCTCCAAGTTTCTCATTCTATCGCACTGCCGTCACCTTTATTTTCTTCCTGGAATAGTCCTTCTCCAGTCACCTTCAGGGCACTTTCCTTGCTGTGTTTCTCAAACTTTAGCTTAAGTGTCATAATTTGCAATTTTCTTACCACCCCATTATAGATTGTAAATTTGGTATCTCTAAGCAGCATTTCTAATTCCAGATACTCTGTCTGACTGTGTATTTGTTACTCAGTTTTTCATCATTATAATAAAAAGCCTGACAGAAGTAAATTATAAAGAGAAAAATCATGGCTGATGTTGAAGTTACCTGTTGCCTATACAAAGCACCTGACCGAAAGTAGCTGATGGGAAGAAAGGTTTTTATTCTGCCTTCCAGTCTTGAGGGAAGCCCCATGATGGCAGAGAAAAGATGGAATGAGCAGAGGCTAGATATTACACCTGCTATAGCAGGTGGAAACAAGAGCAGGAGAGTGAGCCAAACTCAAATAAAGGGGATCTGGCTGTAACATCCCTAAGCCCTTCCGAAACAATATACCTCCTCCAACAAGATTCTACCTTCCAAACTGCCATTAGCTGAGAACCAAACATTCCAAATGCATGAGTTTATAGGAGAAACCTCACTGACTGCACCACAGCTGGGGTAGAGAGTTCAGTTGGTAGAATGATTACTTACAATACTGAGGACCTGAGTTTTATGCCAGGAAACCACATAAAAAGCTAGGCATAGCAATTTGGGAACACCATGAGCCACATTGTACAGGTGAGAAAACAAAAACCCACTGGGATGAAGTCACACAGGTAGGAAAGGGAAGATATGGGATATGAGTTCTTATCATTCTGTGTCCAGAAGTTCCCAATATAAATATAAACCTATCCTGTGGATTGATATTAGGTTTATATAGCCAATAACACAATTCTTTTGTTCTCCTTAATTTTCAAGATGCCCCTAAAACACTAGGTAGATGACCAAGAGTTGTGGTTTGATATTAGGTTTGTATTACCTATAAACCTTATATGCCACTATATTAGATGGACAAGATAAAATGTAGTTGACTTGAATTTTGCTATAAATTACAATATAGAAAGATTACAATATGTCACATATTTATCAACCTGGGCAACATTTAAATCTTTTCACTATGTTTCTAAATAATCTCTCCTGGACCTTTGTGTTTCTTTATTTTTTGTGTGAAGGAGGACATTCAGACAATGGCTTCAAAATGTCCCAATTTTCCTTTATCATCTTTTGCTCTCCAAGTTGTAGACTTAATCACCTTGATCAAAAAGGAGCTATTTATCACCGTCCTGATTCACCATTTGCTTACTTCTTATTCAGTTACTTTTCATACCATTTTTAAATATGTGCCAGGTACCTGAATGCTCTGAGATAAAGCAATGCTCCAAGGACGGGCTCCCAGGGTCAATATTTCTCTGATGGGAGCTGCTTTTGATTTCTAAGTTCAGACTCTTCAATGAATTGCTCCATGAAACAGAAACAAAACAGTGTAAAATTCAGCTTGGTAGTTACAGTGATGATCACAGATGTAGGCTTGCATGAATTCCAAACAAGAAAAAGAAAAAAAAACAGAACGCCTGAGGCATCTTCTGAACCAGAAACCAAAGCACACACAAAGCTAGAGAGTTATGTATAACTAATATATACATTCTACCTGTTTGGGCACAAATATTTAAATAATGATGACTGAGAAGAAACTATTACATATGCATGAGCTTGTATGCACATTTGTACATCATATTACCTAAGTAAAACAGTTTAAAATGCCTAACAAAAGAAAATGCCTTTAAAAAAAGGAGCTTTTCCTGGCATACAGCGCCAACACAAGCTTTCTCAAAGGGCTCCATATAGTCTTTGAAGCTACACAAAGCCAACAAATACTTCCATGGAGACTTAAGAAGTATCTAAAACCAAAAACAAAAGGAGAAATCAAAGAGGGAACTGAGTAATAGAGGACTTCAGCCCCAAACTTAAAGAGTGGTCCCGAATATAAAACCCTTTAAGTTCCTACTAGAAACCAACCAGCTAGTGTAACATCAGGGATTCACAAAGTCAGAATTTCCCAGGGGTGAATAGTTTCCCACTTCAGAAAGAACAGTGTCTTAGTCAGCTTCTCATTGTTGGGACAATACACCTAACAAAATCAGTGAAGGGCTTATTTTAGCTTAAAATGCCAGGTGCCAAGGACAGCATGGCAGCAAGAGCTCGAGGGAAGCTGGTCACTTTCAGCACATTAAGGAAGCAGAGAGCAATGAACTCTACTGCTCAACCAGCTCTCTTCTTTGCCCAAGACACCAGTTCATGCAGTGATAATACCCAAAGGTAAGGTGTGTCTTCCCACCCTAATTAACCTAATCAAGATGTACACAGGCTAGCATAATCTACATCCCTCACAGGTGGTCTTAGGTCCTGTTAAATTGAAAACTGATATAATCCATCACAATTAGAAAATGAAGGTTCCAACAATTACATATAAACTATTTCTAACTAGAAGATTCAAACTCAGATCTTCTTCATAATTGTAAATCCTGCTTTCTTCATCACTCTGTTGTCTTCTCAATGGACAGTTTTTGCCACCCCTCACTCCTTATTGGGATGGCTTCTAGTGCCTTCCTAGCTCTCATGGGGAGATATGAGAGCTCCCATCCCAGGGAGAGGCAGCCAAACTTAACCAGCTGGAAAGCGTGGAGGGTCCAGTCTGTTGTTTTCAGATATTTTGCTGTTTAGAGGCACATAATGTCTAGATACCATGTTCTGTTCAAGTCTGTCTTTGCCAGAAGTGGGAATCCATTTAAATCTGCAATTAAGCTTTACTGTTCTTTTATTTCAGCCAGCCCTATCAACACACCAGGCATTCTAAAGCAATAAGGCAAATAAGATATTGAGCAGGCTTCGGAGTACATGAAAATGTCTGTGTTGGCAGGAGACTCTACCACAGCAGGCAGGTAAAGAGACACTTTCTATTATGAAGCTGTATCTTTTTGTAGAATTATTTGCAAGCCACAATTGCCTAGAGCTTTTTGGAATTGGTGGAGGATGCGAAAGAAGGTCTGTTGCTTGGTTACATGTAGAGCTGTTATGGGTTTGAGAGCCGAGGATGCCTCTCTGGGCCCTGGATTGTCTTATAACTCCCCAAGACAGTGGCTCTCAAATCCTGCGTTCTTCTATCTTATGATTAGCAAAGAATTAATCAACATAGACACAAAGAGGGTAGATTATGAAAGATTTACGTGAAGAGAGGGTAGAAATGAGAGAGGAGAAGCAGAGAAGCTTCAAAATTAAAAGACCTTCCCTCCAGCTAGGATGGGTCACCAAGAGAGAAACCCTGGGAAAATCCATGGGGCAACTTGGATCAATCAGGTCTTTTTTATAAATCAGGTATTATTTCCAAGTTCAAATGTGTATGAAGGACCTTAATTGGTTAGTGGATCTAGGAGGAGAATGCAGACTCAGAAAGGGCTCACCCAACAGGGGAAAACTTAAGAAGCTAATCCCTATCACCATCTTTAATGAGACTGCAATTCTCGACTTGCCAGGGCAGGTCAGTATCCATGTTCTTTTGGGCCTGTGTTCCCAGCTGACTACCTGCAAGACAAAGTTTCCTTCTTCCTAACTTCTATCAGAGTGATCATGCAGCATATCCAAAGTTTCCTTGCTCTGTTACAGGCTGTCTCTAGGAAAGTAATTTCCCTGACCCCTAGCAGGAGAGCAGTTTCCCCTTTAAGGAACCCATACCCTTCCCTCAGGTAAATGGCTGTAAATAAGGAACTAGGGTGTCAGTTAAGGAGGGCCAAAGTGCAGAAGAACATCTGGCCCAGCATTTAGGACTATCCTGACCCCCAGGCCATGCTGACCAAAGGCACTGCTTAACTAAGATAAGAGAGCAGGAGTAAGAAGTTATGTGCTGCCCAAACTTGTCTGTCAGAGCTGAAAACCAGGAGTGTGTTCTTTATGAAGGGAGTGCTTCACATCTCAAGGTTCGGAAACAAATATATAATATGCCCTGCTGGGATTGTTTCTTTTCACCTCAGATTTAGAGACAGGCAATGCTACTTACTGTTGGGAATGTTATGGTAAAGTTAGCAATGCAGACTCTCTGGAGATAAGCTTATGCTGCTTTATGTATATAACCTGGTGAAAAGCTCAAAGGGGTGGCCAGCCATGCCACACTGCTTGAGTGACCGAGCCTAATAGCTGTTGGAATTTTTGCCTTTTTAATTTTTGCTTTTTATCTTTTTGAACTTATCAAGCCACTACAGTTCCTAGCCTCTACCAGAGTGATCATGCCACATATCCAAAGTTACTTTGCCCCTATCCTCCACTAGAGTGATAATGCAAGGTATGCAAAGTGAAATTTTCTGAGAGAGAAAGAGGATGCTCATTGACAAGATAGTGAATGAAAGAGGCAGAAGCAATGAAATTCCTGGGTAAATTTGGAATTCTGGTTTCACTGGATGTTGTAATTACCTTCATGTTGCCAGCACAAAACACTCAATCAAGGACAAGTTGGGAGGAAAGTTGTTTATTTTGGCTTACAGTCTTGAGGGAAAGCTTCAGGACTACAGGAAAACACCAGTAGAGCGAGGCTGGACATCACTTTCCTAACAAGATCAGGTGGACAGCAGTAGCAGGAGAGTGACCTGGATTCTAGCAAGAGGAAGCTGACTATAATACAGCAATAATCCAGCCCCCGCAACACACCTCATTCAGTAAGACTCCACCTCCCAAACTGCCATTAGCTGAGAACCAACATTCTAAACAAATAAGTTTATGGGGGACACCTGATTCAAACCACTACACTGGCTATTTGTAGTTTCACCTTCAAGGATGGAAAAAGAGTTTTCAGCCCATAACAAAACTTTAGATCCCACCTGTACAAAATTTAATAAGAAGAAAATTAAGGTTTTCACTAATTTGGAACTAAATCAAATAGAAAGTAAATGTTCACTGGAGTTAACTCAAATCCTTTTAACTGTGCATAGGTGAAATCAAAAAATTCCTTATCTATGCATTGTCTATTCTGAACTTCTAGGGATTGATAAATTTTTCTCATACTAAATTAGAATTGTCTACCTCCCATCAACATCCCAACTATTTAAAGGAACTGTCAGTGGCCTCCTTCTCAATAACAGACACAGTTTTAATTATGTGAACTAGATCCCCAGGACCCTGTGTGGTAACCCAGGAAAAGCAATCCACATGCACGTTATCATGTGGATTAATGAATTAATGACGGAGAGTAACTGACCAGTCGAAGCGATCGAAACCAGCACAGACTCTGAAAAGTATTGCATAATAAAAGTTCACAGATTCCTCTGAAAGTTAAGCCATGTTCTTTCTAAATGATGGGAAAGTTTTATCTATAAAATGTCTAAATTCTGTCACATTGCAATCAAAAAAACCACCATCAGATCATCTCATACGAGTAGCCTGAGCCCTCTTGGGCCTGAGCCTTGTTGTTTCTATTTGTGTTTATCAACATGCTGGCGTCAGTTATCAAAAAGAGAGACAAAAGAGAAAATCTAGGAAATAAAAACTAATCAAAGCTGGTTAATAAGAGTAGATAAATTCACAAAACTATTTGACTGGAGAAGACATAAAGGACAAAGGAGCTTGGAAGTAGCCGAGTTCATTGTCCATTCTATGGCTGAGGACACTGATGTCTAGATGGAGGGACATTTCTGTTAGAAATGTTCTGCACTGGCATCCTGGCAACCTTGCACATCTTCAGGAAAAGACTGGGCAGTCTTGTGACAAGCTGCCTGAAGGCTGTTCCTCATTTTCTTCTTCTCCTGAGGTAATCTCTGTGAGGCAGGTGCATTCGCATCTGCTTCCCTCCTTCTGATGAGCTATTCTTTACCTTAGTGATGGCTAAGCCCTCAGCTATAGCGTACACTTACTGCCTCAGCCTCAGGGCGACTTGGCACTTATATCGGTTTCTTGCTCCTGGTTGGGACAAAATACCTGACCTGAAACAGCTCATGGAAGGAAGGGATTGATGTCAGTTTATAGCTTGGATAGGTAGAGCCCATCAAGGTGGAGAAAGCATGGGAGGTGAAGGAAGCCGGCATTAGAGCCACATTAACAGGGAGGAACTGCAAGCAGTACCAGGCTCATCCCAAATGACACACTTCTGGCAGGACTCATCTCCTAAGTGTTCCACTGACTTCCCAAGCAGCACCATGAACCCAGCTGGGATTAAGTGTTCCTGGCATTTCCATCAAACCACCACTGGTGTTTCCTGTCATCTGATCCTTTTTTTTCCAGGTCATTCTGTGAGAGGAGGAATGTGAGAAGCTGTCAGATTGCTGAACCTGCTTTTCACTGCCTCTGTAAGCCATAAACTGCCCATCACTTTATGAACTCTCTCCTGTCTTTGTAACTGAACTGTTGTTTTTCCTTTCACTCTCCAAAATTCTTAAGAACCTTTATTTCTTCATTTTCTATAGGGAGCAACTTCTACAAAGACAGAGTGAACTTTCGCAAACACTTGGGACATGGGGCAGGGGGAAATCACTCCGCAAACACCCTGTGATTCCGAGTCAACAGAGTTCAGTAAAGAGCTCAAGTACACATGAAAACAGAGCAAATAACAGACGCCAATAACTAGATGCCAGATGTGTGCTGTTTTGGGTGTGACACTGAAATTCTCTGAACTTTAAATGAGATATCAGTGTTCCCTGGCACAGAGAAGTATTAATAAATGTTAAGTATTAATAATCCTCTTCATCATCATCATTTGCACTCTAATGTTAAAATAATGATTATTTGTTTTGTCCTA
>PVHP010025368.1:0-25630 GCA_004024765.1 Zapus hudsonius | reverse complement strand
CCCTCAAGATCATTGTTAAATAACATGGATAAAGGGAATACTATAATTTCTTTATAATATGCACGGCTTTTAAAAAGCCAGATTGTAGTATCATTTTGATGATTCTATAACATATATAGATTTCATGGTATAATAACATTGGTACAATAATTTAATGCAAACAAAAAGTTTAAAACCAGTGGATAATTTCAGATTACACGCTGTCCATCAATGGTAAGTGTAGCAACCACTGATTGGATATGTTGTGGCTTAATCATGTTTAATAAGGTACATATATCATGTCCTCATATCCAAGGAAAGGATGAAAGCTAGAGGACAGGTGAGGGAATGAGCAGCAGACCAGGAACAGGGGACCTTTTGTGACAAAGAAGGGTAAGAACAGATGTGGTAACCAGCCATGTGCAGGTGTGGGCATTCCTGCCCAAGGGCTTGTATTTTCTCAATGAACTAGAGGAAGAGTCCTGAGACTGAAGGGGATGGAGAGCTGGCTAGATGATTTCATAACAGCTGATAGGTTTTGAATAGCCACTTTAGAAACTAAAAAAAGAGATTTAGGGAAATGGAAGGAGATATTGGTGGAATCAATGATTAGGAAAACCTTACTCATACCAGATAACAACTCATTTCTACTTTGAAAATTGCAGAGACTCCTTCTCACACTCTTAATTCTCCCTAAAGCAATTTGTCTTTGCTTCAGGTTTGTTTTTCTCCATGTGCGTTTTCAGTTCTCAGTGATGTTCTCCTGTTATTCCTCTAGTTTAGGTGGCTTCTTCCCAGCCACCATGGCTCTAAAGGTTTCCCTTGTCAATGCCTGAATGAATAAAGTATCACATAGATCTTAGCATAAACTTACCTGAGTGAAAAAGGCCTAAATGTTAGCTTCAGCATATGATTTAAACAAAACTATTCTGTAAAAGAAAAATTCATTTCCACTTTGGTAACCATCCCTGTAAGACTTTGAGGGCGGATTCCCATGAGCTCCCCAAATACTCTCCTGAAAATAAACATGCTTCATTTAGGGCATTTCATAGGGGGTATTTTTAGTAGGCATTGATTTCTTGTAGAAGCTGTGAGTCACACCGCTGTTTCTTTCACTCATGTGCTTTTAGAAGGATTTTTTTCTGAACGTTAAAAGTGCCAGAAGATGCAAAAGGACTTGAACATTGAGAATGATTTGAGTCTTACGGGAATCCCGAAGCTTTATCCAGAAATATCTAAATTCAGAACTTACTCCCAGGGACCAGGTGCTGTCATCTAGCCCAAGATCTTGGGCAGCGACTTACAGCTGACAAATTCAGGTTTATAATTGGCATCCCAGACTCTATATGCCAGTGGAGCAGTAAGAGAAAGTATTATTTACTTAGATAGGCCAAGGGAAATACCAAAGACACAGCTATGCTCATTGACAAAAGTCTACTTGAATGAGAATGACATCCTGGCAGGAGACAAACCACCCCTGGCCTTCACACAGGGCCCAAAGGAAACCTACGAGAAAGTGATGAGACAAACAGGAGACCAATCACCACAGCAAGTCTGATAACCCATGAAAGGTCAATGGAGACAGACACCAATGATACCCAACAAAAACAAATAGGCTATAGCCCTATCTCTCTGCGATTTCTTTTATAAGGACACTCATCCCATTCATGAGGGTGTGCCACTGCAAGCTTCCTAAAGACCCCACCTAATATCACTGCTTTGGGATTTAGGTCTCAACATGAGAATTTTGTGGAACAATCCAGATCATGCCAAGGGTGGATTTTTTTTCAGCCAAGAAAATGGCAGTTCTTTCTTATGATTTGTTTCATCATACCAGCTATTAAAGAAATATTTATTTTTATATAATCTTTGTGTGTATATGGTGTGTGTGTGTGTGTGCGTGTGTGCATGTGTGTATATGGAGGACATAGGACACCTCAGAGGTATCAGTCCTCACCTTCCACTTTGTTTGAGACAGGGTCTCTGTTGTTCAGTCAACATAAACCAGGCTACCTGGCTTGTGAGCTTCTGGGGAATTCTCTTGCCTCTATTTCCAATCTTGCTGTAAGCAGGCTGGGATTACATGTGCTCACCACTGCATCCAGCTTTAGTGTGGGTCCTGGGGATTTGAATTTAGGTACTTCACTCATGCAGTAAGTGCTTTACCCTTTGAACCATCTCCCCAGACCCTAGAAATACATCTTAATTTAATGGTAGTCTAGCAAAAGGATTTATGTTACCTACAACTCTATAGAGCCTTTGTACTTTGGAGAAGTCATTACATCATAGCCATTGGCCATCACAGAGTATTGACATTTTAGGTTGCTTCCAAATTAACTCATTTAATTCTCACAATGAACACACAGAGCATTGTTTTCTTTGTAAGTGACGAGATGGGGTTTAGAGTAACCAGATGTCTTCTTGTTCATGAACACGTAGTAAAGAGCTAACATCCACATTGATATCCATTGGACTCCAAAGCCTTTGTTTTGTTTGACACAATTTGCTAAGTCTAATTTGAACGAGGCTTCTCTGAACTTGTTTTGTCTAATTCAGTTACAACTGGACAAAAGACTTTTAGAGTCACTTATTTCTTAGTAGTGCTTGTTTTAGTTTCTGCTTCCGGTTGTCCTTTCATCAGGATGGACTTGACTTCACTTTTCTTTTCTTTTTTTCTTTTGATGCCTCCAAACTGGCAAACAAACGGAGAGCATGATGTCCCAGTTTCAGATGCTAGGAGAAAGGATGTTATTTTATTTGAAAACCCTACTGTTTCTGGAGTCTTCCTAGTGAGCTTTAAGTGCTCATGAGAGACCACTACATAGCATTTCAAACGTAGACTTACACAAAGGTACTCACCAAATGAATACATAAAGGCCCATAGGCTTGAAAGCCATTTTTCTTTTAGCCAGACCTAAAACAGATTTTCAAAGACATGATGACTAAGATGACATAAAAGCCTTTGATGTATCTTTCTCATTTTACCCAGGCACCTACTCGAATCCAATCAGACCTTTCATCTCTGCTGATTCAGCTGGTTCAAGCAACCACTGAAGCGTCTTTTCCAAAGGTGCGGGCCCGCCATGTTCAGCACCACGGACAGCGACATCTGGTAGCCTTTGATATTTGAGGAAAAGCACTGAGATCTTTTTATTTGTATTAGTGAAAACTGCTCTGACGTGCAAAGAGAAAATCAAACTCAGGCCACATCGCATGGTATAGCATACATAGAATTTGTGTGTGTGTGTGATGTGTATTTAGTGTGATTTCTGTGTGTGCGTGTCAATCCTTGCCTTCCACCTTTTTTTGAGGCAGGGTTTCTCTCTCTCTCTCTCTCTCTCTTTTCCTTGCTATTGTTATTGTTGACTGTTTACTCACCATAAGATTCCAGGAAATTCACCTATCTCTACTTACCATGTCACTGTTACAGCAATGAGTTTACAGAAGCCCACCACAGCTTAGTAACAAGAGTTTTATCCGCTGAGCCGTCTACTTAGCCCACAAGTAAAATTTTACTTAAAGAGAGAAGACAGAAATGACTCAGAGAAAGAAACTAATGACATAAACACTTCCAAACTGAAAGAAAATATGTAGATCTAAAGGAATGCAAACAAAAGTGTCATAGCAAAGTACATTACAGTTGAATATTTGAAACCAAAGAAAATAAGAAAAAATCTTAAAAGCAGCCAGGGGGAATAGAGGTATGTGTTTCTTTCAGCGGGACAGTAGGAGCATTTACTACTGACTTCTCACTGGGATTAAAGCTAACCACAAAGCCATGGAATGATGCCACTTGCAAGGGCTGAGAAGGGGGAAAATGTCTATATTCATCAAAGCTCCCCCACAGGTACAGACAGTTTCAGATAAACAAAAGCTGGAGGAATTTGTCGCCAAGAGTTACACACGACAGGCAATGCTTCAGGAAGTTCTAGATGAAGTTCCTCACGTCAAAGGAAATGATCCCAAAAGACGTTTTTATCTGCAATGAAGGGCGAAAGTGCAACTGGGTTGGGCATATAGAATACTTGCTCCCGTTTCTCTAGAACATGACTGACAGCTTGCAGCAGAAATGGCAACAATGGATAATGGAGTCAAGTATGCAGCAATAATAGCATGGTATGGACCATGGGAATTCGCTGATAAAAGTTATTGCATTATACATGAGGTGTTGTGGACAATGGCATATTGAATCCCTATAGCTATCACTAAATAATTATGTATCACAATATAGCTAAGAATTTCAATGAAAAAATGAGAAAGTCTTAAACATTGAGAGAGAGACAGAGAGAGAGAGAGAGAGAGAGAGAGAGAGAGAGAGAGAGAGAGAGAGAGAGAGAGAGAGAGAGAGAGCCCAGATGTGGAATCAATTTGATTTTTCTGACTCTCTTTACATAGGATTACATCTCCTCTCTATAGGTCTAATAATAGACTAACTTAGACATTTGCTGCTATTTATTACTTCTTCCTTTCTACCTGTCAATACTTAGAAAAATCATTTTATTTCTCTGGTTTCACTTTCCCCTGTTAAGGAACAAATGGTTAGACTTCATGGTCCCTAATTGTTCAGGGATTCTTATTTTTTATTTCATTTACGCATTTAGCCTTGTTTGTTGTCTAAATTCAGACTGATACCTGAGCAGAATTTCAACCTGCCCTTTCCTCAGAGGGCAGTGGAGGTTCTGGTGTTCCTCATGTTGTCTGCATGTGATTAGATGGATCTGGGTCCACCCAGATGGGGATACTTGAGGTCTCGCTGACAGCCTCATATTGATGCAAATCTACTTCCCCCTGACTTAATGGTGCCCCTAAGTGAGCCACAGAGTGCAGAAATGGTGCTTTCACTTTTCTGGGAGCATTGTCAAATCTCAGTGGCATTTGTGGCTTCCTGAATAATTAAGCTGGGCCTGGGATAAAATTTCTTACTGCATCCCATAAGTCCTCTGTGATACCACTATGTGGCCACAAAAGAGATTATACTTCCTTTTGGTTCTTTCTGTCTCTTCTCCATATAACTACCACCAACTTGCAGGAAGTTATCCCTTCCTCAAACCTGATGATTTTTGCAACACGTCTTGCTCTTTGGAGCAATTTTATCAACTTGTCCACACACTACTTCTGCTGCTTAGAAAAGGCTAATCTTCTGGTGTGGCTTTCTTCCTCCCCGCAAACCCATTGCTACCTTGTTTCTCCCTCTGTCCCTCTGCAGTTCTCAGTCATTCTTAGCCAGGTGAGAGCATGGTATTTTTCCTAATCCCCTCAGCATATGTGAGACTGGTTAATCTGTGTTAATTTATCAATTTAACCAAGCTATGTTGAAGGATTGTATCCATAAGAACATAGTTCAGGGTATTGTATATGGACGCAATAATCACATCCACAAACCTGACATCAAATTTGCAGAGCAGGCCAACTTGCTACTTAGATCCCAGCATGCTTCCACCTGGAAGGTCCACTTTTACCTTGACACTCAGGCATGCTTCAAACGTTCTCACTCTTTGAACTTGACTCTCCAAGTTTCAGACTTAACTATTAATTTTTCTGTTTTTTTTCCTATTTTTTGAGGCATGGTCTCACTCTACTCCAGGCTGATCTGGAATTCCTTATGTAGTCTCAAGTTAGTAATGAACTCACCGACTCACAGTGATCCTCCTACCTCTGCCTCCCAAGTGCTGGGATTAAAGGTGTGCACTACCACACCTGGCTATTTCCCATTTTCAAAGCCTAAATTTTCTTTTATTTCTTGTCTTTATTTTGGCTAGATTATATGTCTAAACAGCTTCTTTTCAGGGATGCTTTGTGAGGATCAATACTGTAATATACTGAGATCTGACCTCTCTTCTAGGTTCAGGATGCATGGATGGTTAGAAAGGCGAGGAATTAGGAAGACATCACCCAAAATGCTGACTCCCAGAAATACAAGGGAGACGTCTCCATAATGACTAATGTCTGAACCTCATGTCTGCTAATATTCCAATGTGAAATGACTCTCATAGGCTCCTATATTGGACTCTTTGTGGCACTATTGTGGAAGCTTGTGGAAAGTTTTGGACTTGGGACTGGCTGATAAATGTAGGGCTGGAAGCACAGGGCTAGAGGCTTAGGGTCCCTTCTGGCCCAAGTTTCTGTTTCCTGATCTGTCAAGTGGTAACAGATCATACCATAAGCCTAGATGGAGCCCTAACCATCATGCTTCCCCACCATGAAGCTGTGAACTAAAATAAATCCCTCTTCCCCTAACTTGTTTTGGCCAAGGATTTGGCCCTATCAGTGAGAGAATAACCAATATAACATCTTAGTTTTTTAATCACCTCAAATAAGTGGATAGTGGCTTGTAGCCTCTCAACACGAAGGAATTCAGGGCTCTGGCATGGTGGGGACTTTGATGGAACATTAACATGGAATCACTCCCATATAGAACCTTCCAGAAGTAAAGCAGGGGCAGAAGGAATATTGTCTCAGGTTAATCCATGTCAGTCATTATTTCTCTGTTACGTTGGATGCACACATGTTTTATGTCCTTTCCATGAAGCTGTTTGGCAGAGATACTTGAATTCTGATATGCCAAAACTCAGCAGTTTTAATTTAGAAATTCTGTTTATTATCTCTAGGTTGAAAAAAAAACTTAACCACATTTGTCAGGTAAATATGTATTCTCCTCTAATTCTTTCAGCTTTTTTGTTCTGTTCCAATGACCTATTTATGGTTTTAAGCATATAATCACTGTACCAATACTATTTACTAATAATTCGTTATTGCCTACTACTTGAACTACCTCACTGTGACTCCAGATTCTTGACTTTATTTTAAGGATTTATTATTCTAGCACAGTAGAGTATGTGTAATTGTACTCTAATTTATCTTCATATTTGATTAGGTAAGCCATCTTTCCTTATTCTTTTTATTTTCACAACATCTTGGAAATTCTTTATTTTGTTTTTTTTTAAAAGCCAACAAAGAAAAGAAGTTCTTATAACTTACCTTTAAATATTACTTTTACAATTAGCTTGTCAAATGATATTAAAAAGTCTTGGGACTTTTATGGTGATTGAAATTAACTTTATAGATTGAATTGAGAAGTTTGATATCTTTATGATACTGAGTCTTCCTATCCAAAACCATCAAGTAACCATCCATTCTGCTGGCCTCCTTTTATTTCCTTCCATAAAATTTTATAGCATCTTCCAAAAAGGCCTTACATATAATGATCATTCCTAGAAGCCTTCCAGTGCCTGCTTCTTTTATGGTAAACAGAATCTTTTTATAGGAATTATATTGATTGTGGCATGTTGGTCTTATTTCCTAGCTGAATATATTTTATTAGCCTAATGAATAAAATTTAATTATTTCTCAAACGGGAAAAGCCCTCATCTATGAAAGTAAAGCAGAAGTCACGCATGAACAACTAGCTGGTTTTTTTGCATAAAAAGAAATATCCAAAACCTATAAAACATCAAAAAACAATTAAAATAACCTGACACAATATTTGAAATTCAAAAGCCATAAAACATTAATATGCAGATATTTCTTTCTAATGTAAAGAAGCAGATGATCATCATCATAGAAAAAAGGCAAAAGGTTGTCCAAAGAGAGTTTTCACAAGGAAAAAGAAATATATGTCTTCCACAAAAATGGGACAAAACTTAATATATAGTTAAGGTGAATGTGAACATTAGTACTTGTTACTGACCCTCCACTGCTGTTATTAGTTATTAGAGGCAGTCTTATATACCAAAATCCTTTATAGAAGGTTTAGTAACACACATTCTATGAACCTGAAAATCTCCAACACCCTGGCCTTTTACAAATTCTAAGATAAACATTTCCGAGGCATCTTAATGGAGGTACATATCTATGAAAGATTTTCTGTAATTTAAACAATTTGCTAAAACCTGTTTTGAATAACACCTTTAAGTGACAGAACTCAAGCTTTTAAATGTGAAAATGTATAGTGTAAACTCAGGATAGTAAAACAGTTCTTTCTTTCTTTCTTTCTTCCTTCCTTTCTTCCTTCCTTCCTTCCTTCCTTCCTTCCTTCCTTCCTTCCTTCCTTCCTTCCTTCCTTCCTTCCTTCCTTCCTTCCTTCCTTCCTTCCTTCCTTCCTTCCTTTCTTTCTTTCTTTCTTTCTTTCTTTCTTTCTTTCTTTCTTTCTTTCTTTCTTTCTTTCTTTCTTTCGGTTTTTCGAGGTAGGGTCTCGCTCTAGTCCAGGCTGACATGGAATTCACTCTGTAGTCTCAGGCAATCCTCCTACCTCTGCCTCCCGAGTGCGAGTGCTGGGATTAAAGACGTGCGCCACCACGCCCGGCTTAAAACAGTTCTTTAAACTGATTTGATCACAGAATCATTTTTGGGGGGAGGAGGGCCACAGGGGATTAGGTTCCTGGGCCATATGCTTTGAACAATACAGACCTAATGACATTATTATGGAAATGTAAAACCAACTAATAACATTGAAAATAGAACAAAACCTAGTTAATTCTTTAAATGCTTAAGTAGTGAGTGCTACATCAATTGAATTGAATGCCTAATGATAAAATACACGTTTGAAAAATAATTGCTGTGGAGAAAAGGTTCATGATATTTTGTAATGTGGAAACTCAGGCTATAAAGCTCTCAATATATTATGTCATATACCTTGGGGGTATATATACTCAGAAATATGTGCAGAAGGAGAGAATTATCAAAATGTTAATAGCATAACTGTTGACTGGTGATTATTTGTGACTCTCATTTCCTATCTTGAAAATTTGCTTTTCCTTTCATGACCACAATTTACCTCTATTCTAAGAAAGATGTAAAGTTCTGGACAATAACTTGTCTTTTATATTTCTGTAATTTTATTGTGAATGTGCTTTCTCCCACCTCTCCATTTCTTTTCTATTTTTTTCCATTGTTGCTGTTCATGGTCTCTATTGGGTTCTTTTCATGTTGCCAATTATTTTAAATGTGAGTGCAGAGATTAGTGTACTAGCTGCTCTTACTCGTTCAAGGTGACATTTAAGATAAGAATTTTTAATCTGGGCTTTATCTATGGAGGAGAAAATAATACCCACTTAAAGCATCTGTTGCACTTAAAAATGTGCACCGGGCGATACCTTTACCATGAATTATTAACCTCAGAACTGAATGTGTTACATGAAACTTGAACACTTCCTGTTCTGAGGACACTGTGTCATATGAGTGGCAGGCCAACAAAGACTTTGGCTCTTGGATAAAATACATACTTTGCACTGCTTTCTGAAAGCTGTGAGTATTACAATACAGCTCTCTGAAAGTCATTGTCCCACCATCAGTCTTTTGTAGGATACATTTCTTAGGTTGTAGTTATTGATGTAGACAGAATCTCCATTGTTTTATAATTTTTTTCTGAAAGGATGTATTTGGAGGTTATTTCCACAGTTCTTCACTATACAATTCAGATGCTGTTCACATCTGAATAACAAAGTGACTGGCATTACAAATCCTGGGCCAACAGTGTGGTGTTATTTTTCACTCACAGCCCTAAAGACATTAGCAATGTGGTCCTCCATGGTCAGAGCTGATGAAGGGAAGTGAGCATCACTGAGCTCTGGGTTTTCTTCTCTTAGTGGCCTGGATGCTGGAACCATTCTTTCTTGGTCCTTGAAGTGAAAATAAAGTCAGGAAGGTAAATCTCAGTGCCTCTATTGTTTTCTCAGCGATCTTTGCTCTAAATTTGCAGGTAGACATCCTCAGCATAGGCATGCATTTCATGTGACCACTTTGTGATGCTGGCTCTGCTCTCAGCTCTCCTCAGCTCTCAGCTCTCTGCTGCAGTGCTGACTGTCCACGTGTAAAAGTATGAGCTACTCTGCATATCCGTTTCCTCTCTGTTGGGGTCAGCTTTCTAGTTGCTGCGCAGAGAGAACCCAAGCAAAAGCGGCTTGTAGAGGAATGGGTTTATTTGGCTTACGGACTCGAGGGGAGACTCCATTCTGGCAGGGAAAACGATGGCATGAGCAGAGGGCTGGACATCACCTCTGCCACAGCACTGGAAGTAGCGGCAGGAAGGTGTGCCAAACACTGGCAAGGGGAAGCTGGCTTATAACCCCATAAGCCCACCCCCAACAACACAGCTCTAATGAGGTTCTAATTCCTGAATTGCCATCAGCTGAGGATCAATCAGAACACATTCAATTGTTTGTGGGGGACACCTGTATCAAACCATGACACTCTCTGAACGCGTCCCTGATCTGGGTAGACTTTCTCATGTTTGCAATCAGCAGGGGACCAGAGATTCTGCCCTGATTGCTTTCACTGCTGTCTTCTCTCCTCTTCTCACCCTGACTTCTCGGAACTCATTTCGGTCCTGGTTTGCCCCAGCATCTCTCTTGTGTTTTATGTGTCTTTGTCTTTTGTAGTCACTGAGGGTGTAAAACACATGTTTCCTACAGGAAAGGTTTTTCGATGACATTCTTTATCCTGGGCTGTGTGTTCTGTCCTTTGTACGGCTCTGCTCACTCACTTGTCAGGGTTCATTGCTATTTCTGTTTACTTGTCTTTATATGAGGAAAGGTCTTTTACCATTTGTTTTAGTATGAGTGATTTCTCTTTGGCTCCCAGAACTATTCCAATGGACATCATTAATCTTACAGACTAGTCTATGCTGGAAAACTATGACTTAGCACATAAATCTCTCTCTCTCTCTGTCTCTCTCTGTCTCTCTCTCTCTCTCTCTGTATGTATGTGTGTGTTGGGGTGGGGTTTATGAAAAGACTTGAGCCATTGGAAGTTCCAATAGTAGCTCCACCTTTGCAAATATTCTTCATTTTTGTTGCTTATCCTTAGTCTGGAAGTGAATGAATTCTGTAGGTTTATGAAACAAATCATGAAGTGTCCTCCTTATTCCTCCTCCACCTAGGTCATGCAGATGGGGTCCTTCCTTTTCCTGTGTCACACAAAACTTTTTCAGGGAGGGCAATTGTAACCTGCTCCTTGGTAACACCTGTAAGGTATGTGGTGAGTAGATTGTAGCTCCCTCCATAGTCTCTATCCTAGTTTCTGGGGACTGACTTCCTGACACCTGTTTTCTTTATTATCATGTCTGCTACAGATGTAACTATGGAGAAGTTTCCTATTAGTCTCAATATAAACCAAACCCATTATAAAAATCATCCTCTTAAAAGTGTGAAACTCCCCATAACAGGTGACCATAAGGGAGATATTTAAAATTTAGATATTATAATTTAAATAGAGAAAAATTGTACTTTGTTTCTGTCTCCAAGGTTTGCTATTAGAATCGATTAAGATCAGCTTGTGTTGTGTGCATGGGGAACTCAGACATTTTGAGCTTCATGATTGGAATTGGTAATTTTTTTATGCTTATATGATTCTGTCATCTTTTCTCTGTTTGCAGGTATCTGCGGCTGGAATTCTGTATTGAAGAAATCTGTTTGGCGCACTGGGGCATTGCACTTGTGTTCATGGGCCATCTCTAAACTGAAATGCCTTCTGAAGAAAGCTTCAAAAAGATTGGAAGTTTATTTGGGACAGTACAGTTTCCATGGGAGGAGCTAATATATTCTTCTTTCATTCATAGCCTGCCTTTCTCATATCAATAACAAATCATTTAAGATGGCTGATGATGACATGTTTATTAAATTATCTGCAGTCACCCTCAAGGGCACCATAAGGGAATTAGATGCAATCTGAAATGAGCCTGTGTGCATACAAAATGGTGATGCCTACTTCAACCTTATGCCTTTGTTCATTAACTGGAAATATCTTTATGGCTGTGCCTCTCATGTATCTACTTGGTTGCCTAGTACTTCTGTAGAGAAAAGTAAGATCAATGTTTCTTAGAATGTTTCCCTTTACCAGTTTTTGTGCTTGAGATTTGCTTTTCTATAAAAATATTACATTTATATCATTATACATTTTGGATTTGAATGGCAGTTTTATGGACTTCAGTTCAGTGGAGTTTTTAATTCAACTTTGTGCACAAACTGAAAGAGACATCACACACACCTGAAGACATAGCTCTACAGGTCTAACACCTATAAAATTACCCGGCATTAATGGGAACTGCAAATCTTTTGGCATTTGGGCAAAAGAAAATGTGATTTTTAAAGGGAAAACAAATGATCATCAGATGGTCCAGGAATAATCTTTCTTTTTGACAAAAGTAGATGGTTTGATACAATTAAGATATTCAAGGAATGGAATTGTTAGCTAGGGATTTCACATGCTGAGATATTGAATCAGAGCTAGAAAAAAATAACATGAAAGAAATAAAGAACTATTGTTTTCATAGGACTTAGTAGATATGATAGAGAATTTTCCAGACCAAAAAATGATAACATTAGGATAGATGATGAGCAGCAAAGCCTCAAACATATAGTAAGAGGAGAGACACAGAGAGAGAGAGACAGACAGAGAGAGACAGAGAGAGACACACACAGAGAGATGTTAAAACATGAAGAGAGAATGCTTGGAGCACATGAAAAACATCAGCTCAATAATAAAACTTGGTTGTACCAATATTGTACCATTTTTCTGAAACTACTTAAGGCAGGAGAGAAGAAAGGAACATTGTGAGATGCTGTAACCTTTGTGAATCAACATCCTTTATGATGGGGGAGAAAATACAGAAGAGACATAGAAAGGGAAGGGGAATCCTCCTAGAATTAATTTGAAAAGGAAATATTAGAACTCCTTGAACAGCTTCAGAAACTCTGTCTTTGCCTCTGTTTTTTCTCTCTCTCCATTTATCTGCATCTCACTTCTGTCCCATGAAAGGATATAAAACAATGACCTGCTCTGTCACAAGGAATATCCTTGGATCCCAAGATTATTGTTCTGCAATACTGTTTTGCTCTGAATGTCACATTTCTAGGTCAAGTCAGGGAGTATGTAGGATTTACCCATAACATCTTATTACAAGCAGCATCCTAGATATGGGAAAATAGATCTGTGGCAAAAGGACTCAGGAACAAAAAACGAGACTGGCCAAAGTCAGACAAATAAGCCCACCAACCTTCCTACATTTTATCAGGAAAGATTTCCTGTAGAAAACAAAGTGCATCCATCCATCTCCAGGTGCCCAGACACTACCATTAATATTTTACTTTGCCGGCTTTACCATGCATCTCCCCTGCTGTCCAACCATCAATGTATCTTATTTTGTTGGTTGAGTTTTAAAGATAAATCAAGGCCATCAGTATTCTCCCTTCTAAGTGCTTCAGCATGAAACTGTCCATTTAAAAAACACAAAACCCGAAATGAAACCAATGAGAAGAAAATCTAATAAAAACAGGGATTAAGGGCAGCTGGTGATAAAGCTCATAACCTTGACAATTGCTGGGGGCCATTTATGGATTTTTTTTGGTTTCTCTCCATCAAGCTAAGCCATTTATCTTCACATCCACGTTTTGTTCTGTTGTTTCTGGCTTTATTGCCCCTGGATTCTTTTGTAGAGTTGAGTAGGAAATTCCCCATATCCCATTTTTATTGTAGGATACAGTAGGTGCTTGTGTGTTAGATTTCAAGTTTATAACAATGGGAAACATTAGCCAGGAAGTCACTCACTAAGACTGATCACGTTTTTGTAGGTCTGGGAAACATCTCATCAGTTCTGTCTTCCATATTCCAGCTGTGCAGTGACTTTTGGACCTTCCTCCGTGAACTGTGCTGATTCTGTCCATCTAAGGGACTAGATATGTGTTCATCCCCTGCTAGGAAGCCTGCTCTATAACAATCCCCTGGGCAGGGCCAACTGCCGCTAGAAATAATGCAGGTTTATACAAAACCATATGTATATATGTCAGTTATTACCTGTCATGCATTACACACATATACAGACACATACTCATTATATGAATCAATTACTACTTCTACCTAAATCCTTATATTCAGCTGAAAGCAGGTGGCAGTACCCTTTTTCTTCTCCAACTCCTTGCAGATGTAGGTGTCTATGGGTTCTTTGATCACAGATTGGTGATAGTGCTTTCTCAAGAACTCAGTGAAAAGCCAGAGGAACACTGAGACTTATTTTATAAGCTTACTTATTTTATAAATTAATTACAATTTAGGGGAGCTCTAAGTTTATGCAATGATGTTTCACTTTGCAAGAATTTGGGAATTAAAAATGTAAACACATCAATTTATTTATCAATACACAAAAGTTTGAAATATGTATTCATTGTAGAATGGCTAATTTGAGCTAGTTAGTGTACTTAACACCTCCCATATTTATCTTTTTTGAGGGGTGAACACAGAAAGCTACTTTTTTTTTAGCAATTGTAAGAAGATATTGTTATGAGCTCTAGTTCTCATGTGTATTAGTTATTGTCTTGTTCCTGGGACAAAATACCTGACAAAAATTAGTTTGAGGGAGGAAGGGTTCATTTCGCCTTACAGTTTCAGGTTACAGCCCATTATGGTGGGGAAGGCGTGGTGGTAGGAGTGTGAAATAGCTGGTTACATTCAGTCCACTGTGAAGAAGCAGAGAACAATGAAGACTGCTGCTCAGCCAGATCTCTCCTTTTTTCTATAGTCCAGGACCCCAACCCACGGAATGGTACACTCCACAGTTAAGGTGGGTCTTTGATTCTCAGTAATCTAATTAAGATAATCCCTCACAGACATGCCCAGAGTCTAACATGATCTAGATAATCCCTTGTTGATGATTCTTGGTCCTGATATATTGACAATCAATATAAACCACATTACCATATTGTATATTAGATGTCTTGAACTTATATTCATGGGTAGCTGAAAATTTATATATCTATTGATCAATATGTCTACCAACAGTTTCATGTTTTGAGGGTCACACAAGATGCATAAGGTGATAAATGACGGATATCCCCTGCCTGCCCCAGGATCCTTGGTCATGATTCAAATCTGTTACTTGGAGTTGAAGGCCCAGTTTCTGGAGTACAGCTTGTGTAACAGTCTGTAGAAAGCTTTAGTGTTATCTACCCACACCAGGAGCTGTAGAGTTACTGTCAGTCAAGGCTGAAACTTTATTATCACTGACACAGGCATTTTAATCACCACTATGGCATGACTGAAGTTTTAAGGTATCAGTTTCCAGAACAAATTAAATTGGGTCACTATCCTTCTTATGGTGTTTTTATTTTTTGTAAAGATGTCAAGCCATTTCCAATTTTCATTTTTTTCTATTTTCCATTTTTTACCTTTTATAATTAATAAGGATCAATTCTTTTCAATTAAATTTTTAATACCAATATTTGATTTATCGAAGTGTTACTCACCTTGGCCTTCTGCCACCTTGGGTTTTGTTAAGTGGCTGAGATTTTTCTCTAAGTCTAATCATCTTTGGACAATTTGTGTGGCTAATAATTCATTTAGACTATATTATTCTTTTTTAAAATCTTGTCCCTTCTTTGATCTCATCTACCTCTTCCTTACATCCCCCCCAACCTAGCTTCCTTTGTGTTTTTATGTGATGTGTTTCCTTTTGTCCCCTCTCTAAGAAATAGAATTCTTTCACAAATTTTTAGTCTTCAAAATTCAATTTTTAGCAGTTAATGCATTTATTTTATATTAATTTCTTTAGTAGTGTGTACTGTGAAATAAATAGAAGATTGGCTTATAGGCAGGTATATATTATTCTTGGCACAATTTTTGTGCTAAAAAGCCAGAGATATTGGGGTTAGACTAGATAGATATAGCTCAGCAGTTAAATGCACTTGCTTGCAAAGCCTGATGGCATAGTTTTGATTCCCCAGTACCCACATAAAGCCAGACATAGAAAGTTGTACATGAATTTGGTATTTATTTGCAGTGGCAAGAAACCCTAACATGCCTATTTTCTCTACACCTCCCCTCTCTCTTCTTGCAAATGCATAAATAGATTTTTTTAAAAGGGAAAGACTAGGGAGATGGAGAAATGGGGGCAAAGGAAGATAAGATGGTAAGACAGGAAGAAAGGAGAGAAAAAGGGAGGTCTGGGTCTGGGTCCGTGGGTTAGTTAGGGAGTTGCAGCACGCATCAACTCCCTGTTTGCCCAAGGGGGCTGGGTGAGCAGAGGCTTGGAATATCTGTGAGCTGAATGAGAGACGAGACTCTCGGGAGAATGCGGCAGTGGGCAATTCTCATTTTATTGTATAGATAGCAGTTGCTTATATAGAGGGAAGTCAGAGGTAGAAGCATAGGAAGCAAGATCTGTGAGCATCTCAAGAGTTTGATTGGTAGGGCCAATATTTTTTGGATACCTATTTTGCATAGATACATTGAGGGGGCTACGTGACTCTATACATGGATATGTATAGAATTGTGATGTCAGCAGAGCAAATGTAACCTTATTGTTAAGGTTTGATATTGCAGCTGGACTAAGTTAGGCTTTGAACTGCTTGCTTATCTCAGGGGACAGCTGTGGCCTGCCTGGGGGCTTGAGTGTTCAGGATTGCTAAGATTTATAGGGGCCCTCAGACTTTGCCTCAACTTCCTTATCAGAAGGAGACAGTCCCAGAAGCCTGCCAGACTCAGCAAAACCCTACTTCCTCCATGCCCCATTAGCAGGGTACCACATCCGGGGACTAGTTGGAGGTATTAAGCTAAGCAGTAGCTATGTGCATTGTGTATACAGGGTGTGAGGTGCACCCTTGGAGTCCCTGGAGGTGAGGGTTTGACTTGTTTAACTTGCCAAGACAAATAGGTTTGTGAAGATCATCCAAGAACAAAGTTCCTTTGTCCACAGCACAGGCTCGTCCATGTTGGCTTCAGAGAGATGTGTGAATGGACAGTGTTTCATTGTGCAAGGAAAAGAGAGAGAAAGAAGAAGCTAATCACTAGGAAACAATGTAAATTTTAATTTGAGGTTGCTTGTAATTCTCCTTAATTATATTTTTGTGGGGGAAAGCAATAGAAGAAATACATACTTAACATACATAGCATAAGCTTGATGTGGTGTCTCATGTCTGTAACCTCAGCATTTAAGAGGCTGAGGCAGGAGGATTGCCTCAAGTTGAAGACAAGTTGGAACTACATAGAGAGAACCAGACCATCCTGGTCTATGTTGCATACCCTCTCTCAAAACAAATAAATACATTTATATTTCATGGACGGTACTTTTAAAATAATTTCTTCCAATTGACAGATAAAATTATATATATATATATATATATGTACATGTATGAGAGAGAGTGAGTACAACATGCTTTAAAATGTGAGCATTGGGCTGGAGAGATGGCTCAGCGGTTAAGGCACTTGCCTCCAGTGCCTAAGGCCCTGGGTTCAATTCCCTAGGACCCACATAAGCCAGACCCACAAGGTGGTGGCCCTGGTTCTCTCTCTCTCTCTCTCTCTCTCTCTCTCTCTCTTTCTCTCAGCTTGAAAATGGATAACTAAAATAAAAAATATGAGCATTTCTCAATCATTAAGTTGAGCTGAATAATCACCATATTACTTCATGGAGACATTGTTTTTGTGAGAACACTGAGCATCTGCTCTCTCTGTGCTTTTCAAGAACATAACACCATTGTTAATGGTTACTATTAACACTCTGTACAATAGGACTCTCGATCTTGTTCCCCTCTCTCATTTTCTTATAAACATGCATCTTGTGTCCATCATCATCTCACTTCCAGTCACCCCAGCCTCCAGCATCATTGTTTCTCTCAACTTCTATGAGACTAGTTTTTTTTCTAATCACACAGAGAACACGCAGTATGTGTCTTCATGCACCTGTCTTATTTCACCTAGTAAATGTCCTCTTATGTTGTGACGAATGACAAGATTGACTTCCTCTGATTGAGTAGTATTCCATTGCCTATGCACAGACACCGACACATATATTAATGATATCACATTTTCCTTTATTCCTTCATCCACTCATGGCCACTTAGGTTGATGTCACGTCTTGTTTAGTGTGGTGGTTTGAGTGTGAGGTGTCTGTCCCCCATAGACTCATGTGTTTGTGATTAAGCCTTGTACTTGGTCCCTAGCTGGTAGAGCTTTGGGGAGGTGGAGTGTTGAAGAAGGTCAAGGTTCTTCGACAAATAAATCAATAAACTTTGAAGTTTATTAGTGTAGCCCCATTGGGTGTTCATAGCTGGTTTTCTTTTGCTGCTTCCTCCCAGCTCATATGATAAGATGTAATGCTCTGATGCTGACTCTGCATTGGTGAAACTTCCCCTTGAAACTGTGAGCTAAAATAAACCCTTTCCGTTCATCAGCTGCATGTATTTGGGGCTCTGTCCCAGCAGCAAAGATAACTGCTGACAGACAATGTGGATAACACATCAGCGATCATGAGAGTATAGACCTCACATGGACACTTTCTTTTAGAGGCACACCCAGTAGTGCTGTGGGTGGGTCTCACCCAGTAGTTCTCTATACTGTTTTCACTCATTGACATTCAGTGCACGGCACATTTTCAAATGACCATCATCCGTGGGCTCAGCTGCACATTTGTTATTTGCTTGAAGGCCCCCTGCAAAGGCAGGGTGGGCGTATGTGTGATCCCACCACAGGCAGTCTGAACTCACTGGGTAACCTAAGGTAAGTGGACTCTCCTCATAGGGCCATGGATTCCTCCTGAGAACAAAGACATGTTGGACCTTGGGATTTTTCCAGCCTGGTATAAGTTTTCAGCCTCATTGCTTCGGGTTTTCTGCATATGGCAGAAAGTCACCATGTAGGCAGCTCTGCCTTTCTACTCAGTCTGACAATTGTGACCCTTTCATCATTGATTATGTACCATCCTTCCTGCCATTATCGACCCAGCCTGTGATGGGGCAGGGGCAGGGGCAGGGGCTCAGCCTCTGGCAACCCCTGGTTAATGGGAACTGAATGTAATCACATTAGCTCAGTTGGGAGTTTTGAAAACTACATTAGCTCATCCAACAAAAGTGAATCTGCCAATAATTTATGGGAAGAATTTGCAATTCGAACATAGAGTCCTTTTTCCTTGTCTTCTTTGTGTCTCTCTGGTAATGAAACAGAAGAAGAACCATCCTAAGCAAATTAAAATGTCAAGTAGTTCTGAGAGATCATGTTTTAATAGAATTCCATCCTTTATGTTTTTGTTTGCTTCCCTGGTGAAGGATATTTTAGGGAATGCTTTATTTTGTTATTTAATATAATCTAAGGATTCTTGGTAAATACAGTGAAAATACACTTGAAAGGTTATTAAAATATTTGTAAGAAATTACATTACTGTTTGGACTTGATATATTTATAGGATTATTTACTTTTCTAGGTTTTGATAATCCTACTATATGCAGAAAAACCAAGATGAGACAGTATGAGTTACTGTCCGCATTCTGATTTTAGAGCCCTTAACTCTGTGTTTGAGTTAAGGCAGCATTTAAGATAGAACTAATGGACATTTATTGACATGGTATGATTTTCTAAAAGCAGCTATCAACTACATATTAATTTTTGTTAAATATGGTACTTAATGTTTTATACACAATATATCGGCAACTCTGTAAGATATATGTTATTTCATTTTGTAGATGAGAAACTGAAGATGACAATCCTTAACCTATGTGCCCATATCACATGATCAATGAAATCAAAGCAAGGTTTCAGTCTCAAGCACCGTTCTGAGTTAAGGCTGTAGATTTAATTTCCCAGCAAGCTTGAAAACCGCTACCTTAGCAGCAACAACAGGAATTGCAATGAAGAGCTATTGAACCATCCTTGGGAGATAGCCAGTCTTCATTTATTTATTTTTAAAAAATATCTTTATTGTGAATAAGTTTATACATTGTATGAGCAAATCTTGTGACTGTGTCCCCGTTCCCCTCCTCTCTGTCCCCAACTCACCTGGGTCCTTCCCCAGTGCGCATTCTGAATCTGTCCATAAGTTAGGGGGTTATTAACTGCACCAGAGGTAGCCAGTTTTTTTTTCTTCCCCCTTGTGTATTGCTGCTGAGGGGGGTGATATTTATGTATATTCTCCCCTACCATGGCTCTTACATTCTTTCTGCCACCTCTTCCACTCAGTTCCCTGAGTCATGGTGGGTGAGTTTTAAGTCTGCTTTGTCGTTGAGATCTTAAGTATCTCTGGATCATTGCTCTGGGTTGTGATGGGTATCCTTGGTGTCTGTCTCCATTGACCTTTCATGGGTTATCAGACTTGCTGTGGTGATTGGCCCCCTGTTTGTCTCGTCACTTTTTCCTAGGTTTCATTTGGGTCCTGTGTGAAGGCTAGGTGTGGTTTGTCTCCTGCCAGGATGTCAGCCATCATCCAATGTCTTTTTGGTTAGAATTGGGTTGTCCCTGGCTGAGAGAGCCAATCCTTAGTTCTAAGGAGAATATCAGGGGCATGGCAACCCTCAATAACAACACACTTGGGTCAGGAGAACCCGGCTGAATACTAGGCTATCCATGGTCCCCTACCACAAAGACTGATCCAGATGGCCCATGGAGGAGGATATCCAGCTGAATGGGGATGGGAAAGGGGGCAATGAGGAATTGGGGATAACAACTCATTGTTGACCCACTAAACAATGTAACTCATTATGGACAATTAAAAAAAAAGAAGTTCCTATGGAAATGCTAATGGGTAACCAGGACTGACAGGTGGGGATGAGGGCCAGATAAACCTTCCAGGTGAGTCCTAGCCTTTGGAAGACCCAGACTGTACGTAGTAAGCAGAAAGGAATAGAACTTGCGAAGGCCTTGAGGAGATAAGGTATGCTGGTCTTATGGTGGGGGCAGTCATCATCTGTGTATGTCAATTGTGCATTTGTCCTTGTATGCTAAAGGGTGAGGAGTGAACTGGAGTTAGCCTCTTTCCTCCTCAAAGAAGAAAGAGAAGTGACATAAACTGGAAACTGAATTTCTGCAGAAGGAAAGAGAAGCTCTTCGCAGGAGGGTGAGGTGCAGCCACAGATGGATGAAGAAGGAGGTGAAGAGCAGGGAGTGAGATGTGGGAGGCAGCATTGTGCATTGGGAGAATGGGAATGGGCAGAGGTGTGCATCTCAAATACACACAGGCTTCGTTCCTTTATTCGTGAGTGGCAAATATTTCCTGGGGAAGGTTCTTTGCGTCATTATTAAAAAGAAATGCAAGATGCTATGTGTTTTGAGAGAGTGACAACAAGGTCATGAAACTCAGAAAGTCATTTTGAAAATTGCTGAAGGAATTTGGGTCATCTCTTATCTCAGAAGCTAAGGGAACAGGGAAGAACGTATAGAAATATCTTGTGAAATCTCAAGAAACATTTGAAAATGGTACATGGAAGATGGAACAGGTATATTTTACTTCAACTCCAAGGTTGAACTAATACCAATGGATCAAAGTTAGAAGGAGACTTCATTTATTTTAAAACAAGAAAATAGGTTCTCCCATCAGAGGACTAACCAGGCCCACCCCTGCTTAGCTTCCAAATAGTTTCTAACAGGCATAATAGCAGGTTAGTTATCAACATCCAAGTGGGAAGACAGGGCTGGGCTATTCTACTTTTCTGAATTTATTGAGTGGATTTGAATGTTGATTGCATTTTAAAATTAGTGTTCCTTCCAACTTTGTTTTGTTTGAGACAGGGTCTCATTTAGCCCAGGGGCTTTCAAATGAACTTGCTAGATAGCTGAGTATGGCCTTGAACTCCTGATCTTTCGGCCCTCACCTCAGTCTCCCAAGTGCTGGGATTCTGGGCATGTGCTATCTTCCAGGATTTTACAAAACAGGCAAAAAAAGTTTTTACAAAACTTTAACCAGCTAAGCCACGGAGCCCACACTGTTCCAACGTTTTAAGCAACCTCTCACAAGCTCACAGAAGTGGATGTCTAGTCCCAGGTGGTAACAGTAGTAATGTTTTCTCTTATTTGTATAAGTAGCAAACAATAGCAAATTGTTCAGTGTGGATGGGTAAAGGATGACTAGCCAATAATGCACTCAAAGTGACAGAGGTTAAGAGAGACACCCACACAGCTCAAAAGGGGGGAGGCCTACTGACCAATCAGAAAGCCAATAGCAAGCACAGAATGGTCAGATTAGAAGAAGGCAGGGAGTGAGATGTGGGAGGCAGCATTGTATTCATCGAGGGGACCAATCAGGATGTAAGAGATCATGAGTTTCTGGAACACTGTGCTCATGGCCCCATCGGGATTTCCCTGGTTGCAACAGGACTTCCACAAATGAGCTGAACTTTGACATGTTGTGATGCTTAATATCTGCTGATTTTCACCTGTCATTCAGCATAAGCAAGTTGACTATTTCATATTGTCAAACTGTGGTACTCTGCTAATGTGGCATGGAGGATGGATGTAGGGTTCTGTTGAGTCTGGCAGGCTTCTGGGACCATCTCCTTCTGATAAGGAAGTTGAGGCAAAGTCCAAGGGCCCCTGTAAATCATAGCAATCCTGAGAACTCCAGTGCCCAGGCAGGCCACAGCTGTCCCCTGAGATAAGATAAGCAGTTCAAAGCCTAACTTACTCCAACTGCAAATAACAAACGTAAACAATAAGGTTTCATTTCCTCTGCTGACATCACCATTCTCTCACAGATCTTGCTTCCTATGCTTCTACCTCTGACTTTTCTCTATATAAGCAACTGCTATCTATCAATAAAATGAGAACTGCCCACTGCAGCGTTCTCCCGAGAGTCTCATCTCTCGTTTGGCTCACAGCTAGTCCAAGCCACTGCTCATCCAGCTCCCATGGGTGAACAGGGAGTTGATGCGTGCTGCAACCCCCTAAGTAACCCACTGACCAAGATCAAGCGACTATATGGTGCTTAATTATCAAAACTGCCATATTTATTGCATGTGGATGAAGGAAAGGTTACATTCATGTAGCAAAACATAGAAGGCTTTGTAGTTTTGGAACAAGGCTCTGATTAAAAAAAAATAAAGAACTATTTAGGTCAAATAGATCCAAGTGATCATGAAAATTTGTGACCAAGTTTCACTGCTGGAAAAATGTGTAGATGAAATGTAACTGTCAAGGTCAGTGTGTTAAGTTTACAATTCTATTCTTGCATGGTTGTCTGTGTTTAGTCTTATAATGTCCGAGATGCTGTTCACTGTTCCTGGGGTTATCTCTTGGGTAGCCTACGATTCAGTCTTCATTTTATGAAGCAACTTTGGACCAGGGCTATAAATAATGGGTAGAGACCAGGAGTCTGAGCCAATTATGTTTGTGACAGTTTAATAAATAGAGCTACAACCCAAGTGACCCCAGAATTTCTTTGAAGTCCTTCCGTGTTAAAATGTGGTTCTACTACTGGTTTTTAAGAGAATAAATGCTAGAAGAATTTATCATTCTCTTCATCTCATCGGCCTCTTCAGCCTTCCTCTGTAATCATTTCTCTATCACTTGTCTTTCAACTCGATATTTAAAATTGTGATTAAAAATAGATCTGGTATAATACTTATCATTATAACCATTTCTAAGATACTGATGCACACCTAGAAATGGTTATAATGATAAGTATTATGTCAGATCTATATTTATCACACTTGCCACCCTGAGACGACATGGTGAATTCCAGGTCAGCCTGAGCTAGAGTAAGACTCTATCTCAAAAAAAAAAAAACCAAATAAAAGTTAATAAACATATACAAAATATTAGAATCCATCAAACTACTGCTAACTTTATGGGTGAAGGTGACACTACAGGAGTGGCAGAAAATAAAAATTCACCCATAGAAATGACTCTGAAATAATACAAAGAAGTTTCAAAGAATAATAAGGAAAAGTGAGCCATTGAAGTGAGCCTTGAAAAATACAAAAATATAATACAAAATTTCATGAGTAAAGCAATATATAATATAGTCAAATCTATAAGGCAGGGAAAATTCATACAGAGGATGATATATATGTATGTACACATATATGAATGCAAATTCAAAATGTGATGAGGTAATGTTTAAATTTGTTAGCCTAGGAAGCAAAACTTTCATCTTCCTCCTCATAAAAATGCTATACACATTAAAAAATTAATATTCTTCTCTTCTTCCCCTAAGTCATTGGAAATCTCCATTTATTTTTTATCTTTGTAAATTCGACAAGTTTTGGTGTCTCATATAATTGGAATTATGTCTCTCTTACTTCATCAAACATGTTTTCAATGTCCCTTTATGGGTGTTATAGCACAATTTAAAAAGTGTTTCTTTGTTGGTTGGATGGTATTCCATTTCATATGTCACATACAAATATATGTATGTATATAAATCACATTTTGTCTCTTCATTCATCTGTTGATGGACTCTTGGGTTGCTCCTTCTTTTGGCTGTTCTTAGTTATGCTGTTGTGAACATTGAGTGATGCAGAAATATCTGTTCCTGGCCCTGCATTCGATTCTCTTGGATTGATGCTTAGAAGTAGAATTCTTGGGTCATACGGTGGGTCGTATTATGTTTAATCCTTTCAGAAACTGACAAACTTATGTTCCTCATGGCTACATGATTTTGCATTTCCTTAGAAAGATATCAGAGGAGTTAAGACTAGAGTTTGTGGACCTGTCTCCAGGCCTTCTCTCTTTTTAAAAAAACATTTTATTTTGTTTATATTTGTAAGCAGAGAGAGAAAGAGAGGAAAGACAGAGAGAACAGGTACTCCAGGGCCTCCAGCCACTGCAAACAAACTCCAGATGCAAGCACTACTTTGTGCATCTGGCTTTATGTGGGTACTGGGGAATCAGACCTGGATCGTTAGGTTTTGCAGGCAAGGGCCTTAACTGCTGAGCCATCTCTGCAGCCATCCATGCCCTCTCTTACAGGTGTGTGTCTCCATCTGGGTGCCTGTGTAGGCAAGAATGCTTTCAGACCAAGGCTGAGATGGATGTGACCAAGCTTTTCAGGATATGCTGTGGGCTGAGGTCCAAGGCCTGCCCTGGAGGCCCAAATGGGCACTGAATCCCTGTATGATCAGAACTGGTCTCATCTCAGACCCCAGTGGAGACAGGTAGACTCGGTCTTGGGGCTGTTTCAGAATTCACAGACGGGGATCAGAGTTGGAAAGCCTGTCAGCCAAGGTCCCAGTGTGCCTATATTCCTAGGTCCTTTGATTAGTAAGGTTCCCAGAAGGACAAACAGGACTCCAGCCAAGTACACAAGAGAATGGATCATTTCTGGATGTGAACTGGAGTTACAGAAGTAGGGCTGCCATCTGCATGCAGGTCTGCCTCTTCTCTGAGTCCTGGGCTTCCCATCAGAGACTCCCACTCAACTGAAGATTTTAAAGTTCACACAGCCAAACCTCTTCATGATTTCTTCTGGAAGTTTTGAGAGTGTGCTTGCTTGGTTTAGCCCTCTATTCTCCTATCCTGCTGGAAATTCATAAAATTACTCATCTATATTCTGGTACCATACCTTTCAAGGTATTATGCTTTTAAATTTTATTTATTTGTATTTTTTTGTGCTGTGTGGTATGCATAGATGTGTGTGGCTTATGCATGGGAGGAGACCAGCTGGAGAATATTGGGTGGCTCCCCTCCATCACTGATCTGCATATTTCCTTGAGGCAAGAGACTCTCACTTGTTCTGGAGCCTTTGGTTTTCCATGAGTTCTGTTTTGTCTTGGGTCTGATCTTTGCTCCCCACAACTCTGGGGTTACAAACATCTGTGATCATGCCCAGCTGTTGTGAAGAATTGAACTCCTCTCATGATTGTACCTGCATTTAACCACTGGACAATCTCTCCAGGCTCGAGTTTTTATATTTTTAATTGAGTTTAATATTACATGAACTATATGGTAGGGAATATCACTATTA
>PVHP010025367.1:0-25617 GCA_004024765.1 Zapus hudsonius | reverse complement strand
TTTTGCTGTTGAGTTTGTTAATGTGGTGAATTATATTTGTCGATTTGCGAATGTTGAACCATCCCTGCATCCCTGGGATGAAGCCGACTTGATCAGGGTGAATTATAGACTTGATGTGGGTTTGTATTCGGTTTGCTAGGATTTTGTTTAGGATTTTTGCATCCAAGTTCATCAGGGATATGGGTCTGTAGTTTTCTTTTTTGTTACATCCTTGCCTGGTTTGGGAATTAGGGTGATGGTAGCTTCATAGAAGGAGTTTGGGAGCCTACCCTCTTTTTCTATGTCCCTGACAAGCTTCAAAAAGAGAGGTTTCAATTCTATGATGAAGGTTTGATAGAATTCAGCTGAGAAACTATCTGGACCTGGGCTTTTCCGTTTGGGGATGTTCTTAATTACCGATTCAATTTCTGTGATTGTTATCGGATTGTTTAGGATCTTTATCTGCTCTGGTCTGAGCTTTGGAAGTTGGTAGGTGTCCAGGAATTTATCCATTTCTTCCAGGTTCTCTAATTTTGCGGAGTAGAGGTTTTGGAAGTATGACCTGATGATACTTCCAATCTCTTCAGGATCTGTTGTGATCTCACCCTTGTCATTTTTTATTTTGTTAATTTGAGCCTTCTCAGTTTTTCATTTGATTAAGGTGGCTAGGGGTTTGTTGATCTTATTGACTTTTTCAAAGAACCAACTCTTTGATTTGTCTATTTTTTAAATTGTTTTCTTTGTTTCCAAGTCATTAATCTCAGCTCTGATCTTAATTATTTCCTTGCGTCTCCAGCTCCTAGGGTTGGATTTTTCCATCTGTTCAATGACCTTAGGTGTGAGGATAGTTGGTTGATTTGAGACCTCTCTGTCTTTGTTATGGAGGCATTTAGTGCAATGAATTTCCCCCTTAGAACTGCCTTCATTGTGTCCCACAAGTTCTGAAAGGATGTGTCCTCATTATCATATGTTTCTAGGAAGTTCTGGATTTCCTGTCTGATTTCTTGTTTGACCCATTCATTGTTCATGAGCGAGTTGTTCAGTCTCCAATATCTTTTGAAATTTTTGGATCCTCTCGCATTTTTAATTTCTAGCTTTAATGCGTTGTGGTCTGATATGATGCAGGGGATTACATTGATCTTTCTGAATTTGCTGAGGGCTGATTTATGGCCCAGTATATGGTCCATTTTGGAAAAAGTTCCATGCACTGCTGAGAAGAATGTGTAATCTGTGTCCTTGGGGTGGAATGTTCTGTAGATGTCTGTTATCCCTAGTTTGTCTACGGTGCCATTTAGCAGCTTGATTTCCCTGCTTGTCTGTTGTTTGTACGATCTGTCTAGGGATGACAGTGGAGTGTTAAAGTCTCCTACTATGATGGTGTTGGCATCTATATCTGCTTTGCTTTTGAGTAATTTATGCCTAATGAACTGAGGGGCCCTTGCATTTGGTGCATACATATTTAGTGATGTCTTCTTGTTGTATGGTTCCCTTGACGAGTAGGAAGTGGCCATCATCGTCCTTTTTTATTGCTGTTGGTTTAAAGTCTATTTTGTCAGATATTAGAGTAGCCACACCTGCTTTTTTATTCTTCCCACATGCCTGGAAAATTGTTTTCCACCCTTTTACTCTCAGTTGGTTACTGTCTTTAGCGATAAGATGTGTTTTTTGAAGGCAACAAATGGAAGCCTCCATTTTCCTGATCCAACCTGCTATCCTGTGTCTTTTTATAGGAGAGTTTAGTCCATTTACATTCAAAGTTATAACTGTGAGGTTTGCCATGTTGTTGAGAATATGGAGGTTGATATCTGAGCTATTGCTGCTATCTCTTTTGTGTTACCTCTCTTGTTCTCTGTTACTTTGCTGGGGTCGGTTGTTTGTTTCGTCTGCCTGGGATATCTCATGAAGTATCTTTTGAAGGTTTGGCTTTGTGCTCAAGTAATTGTAAAGCTGATTAGTCTCGTGGAATACTTTAATTCCTCCATCAATCATGATGGATAAGTTTGCTGGGTAGAGTAGTCTAGGTTGGAATCCGTTCTTTAGGCCTAGGATCGCTTTGTTCCAAGCTCTTCTGGCTTTTAAATTTTCTATGGAGAAATCTGACGTGATTCTGATGGGTTTTCCTTTATACGTGAGTTTCCTTTCTCTCGTTGCTCTAAGGACTCTCTCTTTATCCTCAATGTTTGGCATTGTAACTAAGATATGTCTTGGGGTGTTCCTCCTTCGGTCTAATTTGTTTGGGGGTCCTCCGTATCTCTTTTGGTTGTACAGGACTATCTCTTGCCAAGTATGGAAAGTTTTCTTGAATAATTCTGTTGAAAATCTTTTTTATGCCCCTGGTTTGGTTTTCTTCTCCTTCCGGGATCCCCATGATCCTGAGATTAGGTCTTTTTATGGTATCCCACATTTCCCTTGAGTCTTGTTCACTTGCTCTTTTGAATTTTGTCAAGTTTCTGATTTTCCTCGAATTCTCCTCTGTTCTGTCTTCCTTGTCCGAGGTTCTGGTTTCCCAGTGATTGATCCTGTTGGTAAGAGATTCTAGGGATGTTCAATATGGTTTTTGTTTTCTGCAACTTCTTTTTGGGTTGCTTCTATCATCCTGTTGAGATGTGATTTCATTTCGAGGTTTGATTTAATTCTTCCTGACAGTCATTCTTATATTTGCAGATGTCTTCGGTTAATTTGGAAAGCTGGTTTTTGATACCTTCCGTTTGCTGGCTTGTCTTCAGTTCTGATATGTCTCTTCTGACGTCCATTTGGTTCTCCTCTAATATATTAAGCCTGGTGGCAAAGCTAATGAGCTGACTTTGTACCCTTTCAATATGTTGGTCCATCTTTTCTTGCATGACTAACATTAAGTTCTCCTTAGGATCTGTGCCAGTATGATCGGGGTTTAGTGTCGTGTCATCCTGGTCCTTCTGCTCTCTCTCTTTAGTGGTATTTTTGTTGTCATTTGGCATGGTTTCCTCAGCTGGTGTAATATTCTTGCGTTGAGGTCTGCCCATTTCGATTCCACTTGAGTTGGTTGGAGGAATGCCTTTGAGATATCTGCAGGGGTCGGCGGTCATGGGGGATGGCAGAAGGCAGTGGGCACTGGGGCGGGGTCAGGGGTCAGGGCTGTAGGGGTTAGTGGTCGTGGGGAGGGGTAGCAGACCCCTGGAGGTCGTGTGTACAGGGAGTGGGGCCACTGGATTGGGCAGGCGAGGGGAGCAGGCCCGCAGGCGTCAGCGGGCTCAGGTGATGGGGTCGGCAGGGAGAGGGACAGAAGGGGGGTGAGGCTGCTGAGATCCCTGGAACTGGTGTTGCTGGGTTCTCTGGGCGCAGATAGAGGGGCTGATGGGTTCCTCAGGAGCAGAAAAGGAGCGGGGCAGATGTGTTGGAGGCTGGAGGTCGGGGCTAGAGGCTACGTAATAACCAGTAATAACCCCCAGACTGGGTTGGCAGGCGGCAGAGAAAGAAAAGAAAAAAAAAACAAGAATAAAAAAAGTAAACAAGGAAACAGTAGCAAGGTCCTGGGAGGGCGGGGCAGGCTCACTGGAGGCCAGAAGCCGGAGGGAGGGCCTACTTAGGAGCCCTGGGTTGGACTAGTGAAAGAGAAAGCTTAAAAAAAAAAAAAAGTAAACAAGGCAACAGACTTAACAAGGGAGGGGCAGGGCAGAAGCCCGGGGGAGGGGCTATGTACAGTTGGCCGATGGGGAAAAAAAATCTTATAAGAAATAAAAGGGAAAAAACCCAAAAAGTTGAAAAGGAAAGACACGCAAGGACCCGGCTGGGACAGGAAAGGCAGAGGGCGGGAGGGTCGGGGAGGAAACCCAAAGGAAGCCGGCTGAGGCTGAATGAAAGCTTCAGGCAGCCGGCAGGCAGAGGCTGCTCCGACCCGGCCTGCCGGCTCTGGACAACTCATTGCCTCCTGCAAACGCTGGTCTACTCTGGCGGCTTCCAATCATGAGGATCCTGTACTTGGAGGTGTCTGGAGCTCAGTGCGTGGCCACAGCTTGTGTCCACGACCTGGATCCCCGCTGAAAACCCTGACCCTTGTTTCCCAAGGTACATGGCGTGTCTGCTAGTCAGCCATCTTGAACCGGAAGCCGGGACACACCTTTAGACCAGGAGAGAAGACAGGCAATCCCTGGGGCTTGTTGGCCAGCTAGTTTAGTTGAATTGGTGAGCTCCAGGTTCAGCCAGAGATCCTGTCTCAAAGAAAAAGTTGGAGAGTGACAGAGGAAGATACCCAACATTGACTTCTGACTTCCATTTGCACACACATGCATCCGCACATATACTTACACTCACAAGTATACTACACATACATAAACATTCAAATAAAATCTTGAAAGTGTTCAAAAATAAGCACAGCTGTCTTATGCTGCATGATTCCTGCACAACGGAGGCAGTGGCAGGACTGTGAGTTTGAGGCCAGTCTGAACTATAAAGACCCATCTTAAAAACTAAAAAGATAGGGAGAAATCACTTTACCACTCTTTTTTGATACCTAATGAATAAATACATCTTCAACATAGCTTTCTTTTCATTATTATAAATTCTAAAATCATTTTAAGCTGACTGTTTTGTGAGGCTGGATCTTCCCCTGTAATCCAAGTTGGCCTGGAACTTGTGATTTTCTTGCTGCAGCCTCACAAATCCTGGAATTACAGGCAATACATCACCACATCTGATTTCAGTCTTTAAATACTTTTCATCTGGGGTCTGGAAAAATGGCTCAATGTGCGAGTGCATGCCTCACAAGTGTGAGGACCTGAATTTCATTCCCAGCACCACGTACATAACACTATATATAGTACATATACACACTTCCAATTAAGTTTAAATGCACCAAGTAATTTATAGAATGAGCTGGGCATGGTGTCTCATGCCAGTATTATCAGCACTTGGGAAGGAGAGGTGGGATGATCACTGCAAGTCCAAGGCCAGTTAATTCTCAACTATTTATCAAGAATATTGAAGTTTACATATTGGATTTATACCAGCCAGGGCCACATAGCAAAATCCTGTCCCCCGAAAGTATGATCACCAACTCTTACAGTATCTTACTATGCTATGTGAATTGTTAAATAAATAATATTGCTGTGCAAAAAATGAAGTACCATAATAGTCAAGCAGTTAGGAAATTGGGGAGCTCCATGTTCAGTGAGAGACTGTCTCAGGGAAGTAAGGTAGAAGAGCGATAGAGGACACCCAGCGTGTGGCTCTGACCTCTGCATATGTACACATCTGCACACGCATGTACACGTGTACCATGCATACTACAAACTGAGAAAATAAAACTTGAATAAAGAACGGAATAAGTAGGCTGGGGAGGTGGTTCAATGAGTAAAGTGCTTGCAGTGCAAGTGTGATGACCTGAGTTAAGATCCCCACTGCCCATGTAAATGCCAGGCATGGTGGCACATGCCTGCTATCCCAGTGCCCAGAAGTCAGAGACTGGGGACTCCTGCAACAAAGTAACTGACTAGACTTGACAAATTGGAAAGCTTGGGTTCAGTGAGAGACATTGTCTCAGAAAATAAGATGGGAAGCAACTGAGGAAGAGACCTGAAATTAACCTCTGATCTCCACACACATGCAAACATGAACATGCACCTGCACCCGTGTGCATATACATACCACACACCCTTACACATGCAAAAAAATGGTGGGCTGGGGTGAATGCTCAATGGTTAAAGGCACTTGCTTGCAAAGCCTTTCTGCCCAGGTTCTATTCCCCAGCACCTACATAAAGCCAGATGCAAAGTGGCCTGTGCATCTGACATTTGCAGCAGCAGCAAGAAACCCTGGCATGCCCATACACACACAAGTTCTTTTTATTTTTTTTCTTAAGGAAACAGCACTAAGAAGTTTGATTCTCTATTTACTTTGTTGTAGTTTTGAACTATGGCCTCAGTATAGCTCAGGCTTGCTTAAACTCATCATTTTCATGCCTCAGCTGCTATTTAGTGCTGGGATTACACCCAACAATTTTCCACTTTTCTCCTTCAAAAAAGAGAAAACGAAGGCTCCCTAAGGAGCCTCTTTTTTTAAGTGTACTATACCAGATTCTAACTTTTCTTTCTTTTTTTTAATTAATTATTTAATTAAATTAATTTATTTGTAAGGAGAGAGAGAGAGAGAGAGAAGAAAGACAGAAAAGAGAATGGGCACACCAGGGCCTCTAGCCACTACAAAGAGACTCCAGATGCATGTGCCACTTTGGGCATCTGGCTCTACATGGACACTGGGGAATCAAACTCAGGACCTTAAACATTACAGACAAGTGCCTTAATCACTGAGCCATCTCTCCAGCTCAGATTCTAGCTTTTCAAGAGAAGCAAGATGTTATTAGGAAGTTCCTTGGGTACTTTTTTTTTTTCTGGCAAATATATTCAGATATTGACTTGTACTTACCATTATCAAGAAGGAGCATTTTCAGTAAAATTTTGACTAGTATTATGCTAATCTAATGAGATTTATATGAAAACATTCCACAGTTTACCCCGTGCCTTAGCAGTTGCTTTCCACAAAAATCTCATGTCTGAACTGTTCACATTTGTCAGCCTGAAATGAGTGACAGAGAGACCAGTTCTCCAAAACAAAGTTTGAGAATTGCAAGGATTCACACTCCAAGATACACATGCTATGGTGAATGATGGTTATATCCAGGGTGGTTGAGGGTGAGGAAAGACCAAAGAAGTGTACATAAGCTCTTTTGAAATAAACACTATTGGCTCCAGGAAGCACTGCATGTGTTGGTGCTCACCTGGTAAACCAGCTATTGCTGACGAGATAACCTTTATAGAAAATGACTAATCTGGGGCCCTGGGTGGTGAGGATTATGGTAGAGTACTTGCCTAGCTGTACACAAGGCCTTGGGTTCATCACACATACAGGGACTAATCTAGAATGTTTGTGGTCTCAGTCTCCTTGTAATAGTTCTTACATAAACATACATGTTTCATGACCTTCAGTGCCAGTTTCCTTAGGTTTGGCATGAGTAACTCCATTTCGGTCCATTCAAAAAGCTTATGGTGGGCAGGCTGTCCTACAGTTGAGCCGCAGGACAGTGGTCCTGCTGTTTGGCTGCAGCAGTGCAGCCCTGGCTGTGCATGGCAACCTGGAGGGAACTGGCATTGTGCTCAAGTACATCATGGCTGGCTGCCCCTTGTTTCTAGGTAATCTGTGGGATATGACTGACTAACATTGATCGCTACACAGAGGCACTGTTGCAGGGCTGGCTTGGAGCAGGCCCAGGATCCGCCCTTCTCTGCTATGTCAGCCAGGCCCGTCAGGCTCCCCCGACTCAAGTGTCTTATTGGAGCTGCACCTGTAGCCTATGGCTTGCCTATTTGCCTAAAAACACCTTGAAGCTGTCTTACCTACGGTAGAAGCCATATGTGACTGTTCTACCTTCAAGCTTAGATTTAACTTAATATTTAAGAAAAATGTTTTGAAGTGATTTTCCCCAGTGTTTTGTATGAAACATTAACTCTTAATTTAACTTGAATATAATAAAGATATATCAAACCTCAAAAAAATAAACTAATGGTAATTAACCAATAAAGAGAAAACCTGAAAAGAAACAAATCTCTCAGCTTTTTTGAAATTTGAATCATGCTACTTCTTTACAGCGATATTTAACATTCTAGCCCAGTTTCAGAATGCTTCCCTCTATTAAAAAAAAGTTTTAGAATTGAAAGGTCTTGATTATTTATTTAAATTACTTGTTACTCTGAAAAACAGTTATGTCCATGGCCCTGCTGAGCTGAAAAGAGGATTTTTTTTTTCTTCCTCTTTGGAATACCAGTGCACTAAAGACCTAATCTGAGTTCACCTTGGTTGTTGGGCTTTTCATGAAACCTGGCAAAAAGGAGAAGTAAAATATATAAACTACAGGGACCTAGAATATTGGTTAATATATGATTCAGTGTTTTCTGTACGCAAGGTACATTTAGAGTATAAACAGACCTATGAGTAAAGGAAAATTAAGCCTGTATTTCTAGCCGGGCTATAAAATCTTGTTTCAAAAAAAAAAAACAGCAAAAGAAAAAACCTCACTTTTCCTATTCTAGTTTCTATCAGACTTTTATTTATTTATTTATTTTGAGGTAGTGTTTTGCTCTAGCCCAGGTTGACCTGGAATTCACTGTGTAGTCTCAGGGTAGCCTTGAACTCATAGCGATCCTCCTACCTCTGCCTCCCTGTGCTAAGATTAAAGTCATGCACCACCATGCCTGGCCCAGACTTATTTCTGAAATAGCTAGATAAGACTCTTAATTATTTTAATTAACAAAATACATAGTATATCTTTGTATTCATCTTCCTAAAATAGATGCTTTTATTTTTTAAAAAATATTTTTAATAGCGAATGATAGAGCGTATGAGCATGCCAGGGCCTCTTGCCACTATGAATGAACTCTAGATGCTGGGGCCACTTTGTGTGTCTGGCTGAACTTGGGTGCCGGGGTACTGAACCTGTGCTGGCAGGCTTGGCAAGCAAGATCCTTCAGCTTCTGTGCTCTCTCTCCAGCCCAATGCTCTTTTTATTATTCCTAAGGTTTAGCTTTTGATGTGACACATTGTGCTTTTCTCTTCTAGAATCTGCCAGTGTCCAACAGACAGTCAATTTCTCTGAAGAAGGTACTTTCTTTTTAAACTCATGCAATATAGTCTAAGTCTTTTTAACATTAAAAGAAATTTTGTTAGGCACTGAAGAGGTAAGAACTATAGAAAAGAAAGTCTCATGTCTGAACTGTTCACATAAACCAGAATAAAATTGTATAGAATGAGTGATGGCAGCCCTTAAATACATTTTAAACACCTTTTTATATGTTTGAGTTAATTTTTCTCATATTTTCATTCTGGCATGTGCTGGCCTTTGACTGTGGCATTAAAACAATCACTTTCCAAAATTCTGATTGGTCTGTTTGAAAAGCATAAAATTTAGTACATTTTTAAGCCAGTATAGTTTGAAATTACCCATCTGAATACTGAAGTGTGTGTCGGGTATTGTGTGAATTACTCCTACACATTGAAAAGCAGATATGTATACACTAATCATGTCTGAATTTACACAAAAACTGTTTAGTTCTTATATACTGAAAATTCCTCTACTATTTCATGGTAATCCTTTGATTTTCATTACAGTGAAGGCTCAAAATGTAGTCTTAAACATTACTGTGAAATTTTTTGGTAAAATAATTATGTATCCCCCCAAACACCACATAAATGAGTTTAGTTACTGTAGCTCATTTAGAACTGTGTGATTCAAAACAGTAACTATTCTAATACTTGACCACTTAGATGCCCTCTTTCGAATGGTGACTGCTTGTTTAATTCAGATCTTCTGAGCATTAGTCTAACACTGTACTGGTGTTCTGTTTGCTTCCTTCCAGGAGAAACGGAAGATGATCAAGACAGCTCTTACAGTGATGTCGCTACCACTAAGGTCAGATCCAGAGAGTCTGTTGAGTCTAAAGGTAACATTACTTTACATGCATAAGATACTTTCCATAGAAAGTTTTAGTTAAAATGTATAAGTAGTTTTTTATTTTAAAAAATCCTTAAGGTATTTTTCTTAGAAATAATTTTTTAGCCAAGCATGGTGGCACACACCTTTAATCCCAACACTCAGGAGGCAGAGGTAGGAGGATCACCTTGAGTGCAAGGCCATCCTGAGCCTACATAGTGAGTTCCAGGTCAGCCTGGGCCAGAGCAAGACCCTACCTCCAAAAACCAAAAAAAACCACATTTTTTAAAGTTACATACTTTTAGTACTTATTCTAATTACTGGTTCCATGTATACATATAACTAGTAATGCAGTGTCATGTAAGAGCTGAATAAATTACTTTTAGCCTACTTTTATATTTATAGAAAATAGGTATTTTATGCTTAAAAGAAGAGTTATTTGTGGTTTTTATTTTTTTCAGTTTTTAATTGCATATGTGAACTTTTAAGTATATTTGATAAAAGAGTTTGCCAAATTAATGATTAATAAGGCTTATGATCCTAGACTAGCTGGGTGTGGTGGCACATTCTTTTAATACCAGCACTTGGGAGGCAGAGGTAGGAGGATGCTATGCATTGAAGAACAGCCTGGGCTAGAGTGAGACTCTAGACTACTTTGTGAATTCTGAAAATGAGTAATTTTATATTTTAGTCCCACAGAAAAGTAATTCTCTACCTTCCTCTCACTGTCTTATGAAAATTTTCAAATGCCTGTCATTTATTTCATCCTATACATACACAAATATTTTTTAAAATTTGGGTTTTTGTTTTCTTTTTGTTATTTGTTTGTTTGTTTGAAGTAGGATCTCACTGTAGTCCAAGCTGCCTGGGAATTCACCCAATAGCCCAGAATGGCCTTGAATTCACGGAGATCCTCCTGTCTCAGCCTCCCTAATGCTAGGATTTAAGACCACAGGTGGCTTAAAAAAATTGCTTTTAAGAAAAGTAGGCCGGGCGTGGTGGCACACGCCTTTAATCCCAGCACTTGGGAGGCAGAAGTAGGAGGATCGCCGTGAGTTCGAGGCCACCCTGAGACTACATAGTGAATTCCAGGTCAGCCTGGACTAGAGAGAGACCCTACCTCAAAAAATCGAAAAACCAAAAAAAAGAAAAAGAAAGGTAAACCAATGTGTGTGTGTGTGTGTGTGTGTGTGTGTGTGTGTGTGTGTGTGTGTGTATAACAAATACTATATATATATATATATATATAAATTTTCTTGGGCTCAGCGGTTAAGCTGTTTACCTGCAAAACGGAAGGACCAGGGTTTCATTAAATTGCAGTCCTTTTGCCTCAGACTCCCAAGTAATTGGGATTGCGTGCTAGTGGTCCCACGCCTGGCTATGTGCCTAGTTTTTTGTTTTGTTTGATTTGACAATTTTATACATGAATATAATGTATTTTGATCATATTCATACACACACACACACACACACACACACACACACGTCTATTACCTCTCTCACCCCTTTGCAACTAAACCCCTTCTTCTCAGTCCCTTCCATTTTCATGTGTGTGTGTATGTGTGTTCCACTGAGCTTAATTAATGCTTGCATAAACATGGGTGGGGGTCTATTTACTGAAGCATGGTTAACTTAGCATTGGCTGCACCAATGAAGAACATAACTTTCTCTCTGAGCAACCAGAAACTGACAGTTCTCCTCCTGGGTTGGGATTGGGGGGGGAGTCTAAAAATCCACTCCTCCACCCGTGATGTAATGTTGATTGGCTCAGTTTTGTCCAGGAAACCACAACAACTGTGAATTTTTGGGTATAACGGCCATGGCATGTCCAGAATAGTGCTCCAGAGCACTCATCCCTATCCTCCAATTCTTACATTATTTTTTTTTTTAATTTAAATGCTTTTTTTTATTTGCAAGCAGAGAGAGAGAGAGAATGAGAATGGGCATGCCAAGGGTCTAGTGCCACAGCAAACAAACTCCAAACCTAAGTACCACTTTGTACATCTGGTACTGGGGAATTGCTGAGACATCTCCCAGCCCAATTCTTACATTCTTTCTGCCCTCTCTTCTAAACTGTTTCCTGAGCCTTGGAGGGGGATAGGTAATAGATGTTCTCTTTAGGGATGAACACACAGTAGTCATTTGTTCTCAGCACTTTGGCCAGATACACATCTTTGTTTTAACTGCTCACTGCAAGAAAAAAACTTCTCTGACCAAGGCTTAGAGCAGGTCTAATCTATAGGCATAACATAAATATTTTGAAGGCATTTGAAGTCCAGTTTTTAAAAATATGTTGTTTTCATAGGTTGAAAACAAATCTGAAAGAATGTTCATCTTATCTTGTATAGCATACTATTCCTTTACTCGGTGTTTTTTACATAGTATGTACTTAATATTTGTTTATGAAATTTTAAGTTATTCATACCTGTAATACACATTTTTTTTTTACAACCAGCATGTACTACATGTGTTCAGAGAAAGTAAAGTACAAAATTGACATGGGCTCCAATGCATCATCAGTGGGATTACTTGGTTTTTCTGGGTAGATTTTGAAATTAATCTTTTTATAATTATGTCATTTTCAGATTGTCCCATTGTATCATTTTATAGTTATCATTAAAAACTTTAACAGCGGGCTAGAGAGATGGCTCAGCGGTTAAGGCACTTGCCTCCAGTGCCTAAGGCCCCAGGTTCAATTCCCCAGGACTTACATAAGCCAGGCCCACAAGGTGGTGACCCTGGTACATTCTTTCTCTCTCTCTCTCTCTCTCTCTCTCTCTCTCTCTCTCTCTCTCTCTCTCTCTCTCCCCCCCCCATCTATCTCTCTGCCTGAAAATGAATAAATAAAATATTTTTTAAAAACTTTAATAGCATCTGATGCTTTATAGTTTTTTTTGTAGTTTCTACGGATGTGTGTATAATACATACGTTCTGTATGGTATGGTGCACAGTTATGAACTACTTAGATTTTTTTTCTAGTTCTACTACTTTCAGTTTTCCCTTTTTGTAAAGTAGGAATAATAAGATCTATCACATTAGGTATAAGAATTAAATAATTACACTTGATACCTGGTGGGCACTAAGTATATTTAGCTGCCTTTTTTCTGTGCTGAAAATCCAATCCAAAGTCTCACACATGCTGAGCATCCACTCTGGGTTGGGATGAAGCTCAGTAGTAGAGCTTCACCCCAACCCATGGCTGTTATTTTGATGTTAACAATCCTAGAGCTCATGTCTTGTCATTGTCCAGTTCTAAATATTTTGACATTTATAAAAAGGGGAAATATATTTATTTTATATTTGAAACTGATGAAAGTTTGGATTTGAGTTTTTATGGCATCCATAGTAAATGAGCAAAATGTCTATGTAATAACTTATTTTAAATATCTTTTTAAATTTTTTTGCTTGTTTTTGTTTCTTGAGGTAGAGTCTCACTGTAGCCCTGGCTGACTTGGAATTCACTTTGTAGTCCCAGGCTGGCCTCAAATTCACGGCGATCCTCCTACTTCTGCCTCCCGAGTGCTAGAATTAAATGCATGCACCATCACGCCTGGCCTTTTTAATATTTAGTTAGTTGAGAAAGAGGCAGAGAGCAAATATTTATGTGTCAGGGCCTCTTGCCACCCATTTACATGGATACTGAGGAATTGAACCTGGGATATGAGGCTTTGCAGGCAATAGCCTTTAACCACTGAGCCATCTCTCCAGACTTTGTAATATCTTTTTTGTTTGTTTTTATTTCCTACTGTTCTGTGACCTAATTCCTAATTTTTCTGTTTCAGGTCAAGATTTCACAGCCCATGATACGCAACCTTCAGTGTTGAGTAAGTGTTTGACAGTCTGTTCCCTTTTTTAATCAGTCAGTTCAACCAACAATAAGTTATAATATGATTTTATATCATTTTTCCCTCTTTGCTTTTTTAATCCATTACACATTGGTAATATATGTGAATTACTCTTTGATGTATAAATATATTCAGGGCTGTTTTACCCTAAATAATTTGCATGGGTGAACGTCTAACTTTTCTTCTGAAATAACATTAAAATCCAATGAAATATTTAACTCAGTCTCATAGACCACAGTAAAGAACTTACACCATACTTTTAGTTTTGTCTATTAAGTGATAACATATTTATTTGCTACAAGAAGGCTTTTATTTTCATTGATCAAGCCCTGTGAAACAATCTTTGAATTCAGCTGTTTTCATTGTTTTCTTACCTACTTTCTTTGTCCTTGCTGGTAGACTTATTATCTCTAATAAACTATGCTATAAATCTCCAAAATGAAATGATATTTTGATATATGTATTTGCTTCAGGCTCAGGATATCAAAACAACGCTCAGGAATGGGTTGAACAAACCATCAGGATGAGGAGTAGGTTGGCAAGTAAGTAGTTGCATTGATGTTATCTGCTGTGTTCTTGTTTTGATTATCTTACATACCCTGATAGCATTTGATTGCCTTGTGATTTCACTAATAAAGGATAGCGGTGGCTCCTAGTTTAGTGACTGCCATTTGCCTAGGCTGGTGTTAAGTTTAGAAAGTGATGAGAAAAACTGTAAGTGATAGGTCTAGGCCTGAGAAGCCGTCAGTTACAGCGACGGTACAATCTGTGTATTATAGTAAAGTAGTACTATTCTGAAAATTCCCGCTTTTGTTTCAGCAGGTTTATGTTTTACGAGGTAGGTCAGCAGGCTTCATAACAGGGATATTTGTTTATTTTGTGTGTATGTGTGGGTGAGTGCAGGTATGTGTGTGCCACAGCACATGTATGGAGGTCAGAGGACAACCTTAAGTCTGGGCCCTTGCCTTCCACCTTATTTGAGAAAAATTTCTTTGCTTTTTCCCACTGTTCAAGCCAGGCTGGCTGGCCCATGAGCTTCTGAGGTTTCTCCTGTCTCTGTCTTCTATCTCGAAGTGATAGGAGTGAAAGGAGTGTTGGGTTTATATCTGTGCACTGTGCCCAGTTTTCAGTGGGTCCTGAGGGTCTGAACAAAGGTCCTCACACTTGCAGTCTCTTCATTCCATGTTTCTGCCTGCTAGGGTGATTTTAAGTGCGGGTGTTTAAGAAGCTGGGACCAGCCGTGTTAGCAGTACTTCCCCAGTGTAGATTTCCCAGCATCCTAACCTTTAGCTAATTTGGAGCCTCTGCCTTTACTTTTTCCTGTTTGCCATGTGATAAAACAGTAAAAATATGGAAAAATATCTGTGGAGAGATTAGATATTAATATATGTGTTTTGGAAGCTGCATCTAAAGTGGGTGTGGATAGGAGTTTAAAGTTAGAGAGTTCTTGGGTTCCAGTTCTAGCTCTTCCACTTACAAATTCAAAGAGCGTGCATGGTAAAGAGACTCAGGTTTTGTGAACTTTAGTTGTCTTACCATTAAAGTCAGTTATGCTTCTAACTTGGCTATTGTAATGAGCCTTATATGAAGTATTGTCATAATTGTTAATGCTTAGCTACAGTTATCAGTATAGTATATACAAATCAATAACTAGAGGGTTCATGAGCTCTGCTCTTGACTTTAAAGGGATAATTGTTGCCATCACTGTTGCGGTCAGTTTTCTTAGTTGCTGTGCAGAAAGAACCCAAACAAAAGTGGCTTGTGAAGGAATGGGTTTATTTGGCTTACGGACTTGAGGGGTGTCATGGTTTGATCCAGGTGTCCCCCACAAACAAATGAATGTGTTCTGATAGATCGATCCTCAGCTGATGGCAATTCGGGAATTAGAACCTCACTAGAACTGTGTTGTTGGGGCGGGCGTATGGGAATTATAAACCAGCTTCCTCTTGCCAGTATTTGGCACACCTTCCTGCCGCTGTTTGCAGTGCTGTGGCAGAGGTGATGCCCAGCCCTCTGCTCATGCCATCGTTTTCCCTGCCAGGATGGAGTCTCCCCTAGAGTCCATAAGCCAAATAAACCCATTCCTCCACAAGCCGCTTTTGCTTGGGTTCTTTCTACGCAGCAACTAGAAAGCTGACTGCAACAAGGGGCAACTCCATCCTGGCAGGGAAAATGATGGTATGAGCAGAGGGGTGGACATCACCTCTGTCACAGTACTGGAAATAGCAGCAGGAAGGTATGCCAAACACTGGCAAGGGGAAGCTGGCTTATAACCTCAAAAGCCCGCCCCCAACAACACATCTCTAGCGAGGTTGTAATTCCTGAACAGCCATCAGCCGAGGATTGATCATTGAGAACACATTCAGTTGTTTGTGGGGGACACCTGGATCAAACCATGACAATCACTTCAGGTTGGAAAAGCTCTAGAGTTCAAAACCAGCCTATCTGCAGTGATTTTAATAAGAGATATAGTTTACCTTTCATTATTTTTTTGTTTTTTTTTTTCAAGGTAGGGTCTCGCTCTAGCCCAGGCTGACCTGGAATTCACTATGTAGTCTCAGGGTAACCTCGAACTCACAGCGATCCTCCTGCCTCTGCCTCTTGAGTACTTGGACTAAAGGTGTGCACCACTGCGCTCAGCTAGTTTACCTTTGAAACCACGCCATGCCTTGGCAGTACGTACAAGCTGCTTAAAGTGTGTGCTTGTGATCTTTGAATAAAGGCTTAATTAATAATGAGCGTCCTAAATTAGCACTTCACAGCACTTTCTTTGGGGGATGCTTTTTGAGGTAGGGTCTCGCTCTAGCTCAGGTGACCTAGAATGCACTATGTAGTCTCAGGGTGGCCTCTAACTCAGCAATCTTCCTACCTCTGCCTCCCAAGTGCTAGGACTGCAAGCATGTGCCACCACACCAGCCTGATAGCATTTTCACATCTATTATCTCATTTGATCTTTGCAACCAGGCAATGAGGTACTCAAGATAAACATAATAATATTTGGGGTTTTTATTATTTTGGTTTATAAATTATTTATGTGTGTGTTTATGTGTGTGTGTGTGTGTGTGTGTGTGTGTGTTGTTTGGGTGTCCCTGAGCCTCTTGTTACTATAAACAAACACAAGGCTTTCTTTTTTTTTTCTTTTTCTTTTTTTGTTCTGGTTTACATGGGTGGCTTGGATTCAAACCCTGGGTTGATAGGGTATGCAGGCATGCTCCTTAACCACTGAGCAATCTTCCCAGCCCTTATTTGGGATCTTTAAATTAAATAGTTGTAATTTGGAAATTCTTATATATTAAGTTTCCTAAGCAGAATTAGTAATTGAAAAACAGTATGTCTCTAGAGTTAGGGTTGATGTCATTTGATCTTATTTGGTTCTTGGTGGGTCTTTTTTTTGCTGTTGTTCATATGACCAAACGAGGCTATATCTGTATCTTAGCAGTGCTAATTTTATTCCTTCATCTTAGACTAATGCCTCTCATATGAAAGCTGTTATTAAACAACACCAGGAACATCTACTGGGAAGATCACTTATATACACAAAAGTTATAAGTCTGCAGGCATGTGGTAGATATCTAGTAGTAACTGATAAATGTAGGCCATGTCACTGACATAACAGTTCCTCTACCCTTTTTTAAAACCAAGTTTTAAAAATATGATTTGAAAAAATATTACTAATACTAAAATGGTCAGAAGCCACAGAGGGAATACTGCAATAAGTTTGAAGTAGAAAGTCTGAAGTTGTGAGAATTACGATTGAGCTTTTATAGAAATACCTTATCCAAATAGTTTAATAATCCGTAATCTACTTTTTCTCCTTTTTCCTCCTTTTTACAACATCTTCACCAGACAAGAGTTCAGTATATGGCCCTTTTTAGATGGTATAATGTTTCCTGTCACTACAGTATACTTATATTTCTTGTCCCAGGGTTTTACCAGTTCTGTTAAATAAGCTTCAAGACTTCAGTCTCAAAACCAAGCATTGATCTGTGTGCTTTATGCTGGATAACTATGTGCTTCGATTATGAAAGAAATAGGTCTGTGTCTCAAGGGGCTTTCCAAGGAATAGGCACTCAGACATTCTTCCCTTCTGCTTCTGGTTGATCTTGGCTTTGTTTTGTCTTGGTGGAATTGTATCTTTGAATTAGAAATAAATGGCCAAATGAAACATAAATTTGATGGTCTTTTTTTTTTTTTTTAATTACTCCTATCTTAGATAACAGCATTCAGAAATCAGAGCTTGGAAGCCAGTCTCCTTCAACCTCCAGCCAACGTAAGTTTATCTTCAGTAACTGAATCTAAACTTAGTGAATCATAAGAGTTTAAGGTGTCTTTTGATAGCAATGTGATTGAATGCTATTTGAAGAATCCTTTTTTAAGTACTTCAGAGGAATAAAATGTATATTTTACTAGCAGATTGAAAATAACATCTAGTTTCTCCTTGATGGTATTATCCATAAGACTAAAAATAAAAGTTAATAAAGGTCCTCATACCATTAACTGCTGAAGCATACTGAATCAGAAGAAAGATAGCCCATAGTATGGCATAAGCCGTTAGCTTTGGATACTGGAGCTCACAGACCTGTATTTAAACTAAATCAAAATTGCCTAGTATATAACCTTGGGTCAATTTTCTATTATTCCTAGAGCCTGTTTATTTTCCTAAATGAATACTAACAAAATAAGTTACCATTAGGGCTGGAGAGATGGCTCAGCATTTAAAGGAGCTTGCTTGCAAAGTCTGACAGCCTAGTTTGATTTTCCAATACCCACATGACGCAAGATATACAAAGTGGTACATATGTCTGGAGTTCATTTGTGGTGGCAAGAGAACCTGGTGCACCATCCCCCACCCTTGCTTATAAGTAAAAAAATAAAAATATTTAGAAAAAAAGAGTTACTAGTGATTCTCAATTTTTTTGTTTCAGTGCCTCTTTTTTTTTTAAATAATTTCAGTACCTCTTTATACTAGCAAATATAAGTACCACCCCAGAGAGTTTTTTTTCACCCCAGAGAGTTTTTTTAAAATATTTTAAAACAAATGCATAGCCATTAAAATTGTTCATACTTATGAGGTACCATGTGGTTCTTCATATATATAATATAATATTTAGATCAGGTTTAAACATCCATATATCCTCAATTATTTATCATTTCTTTATGGTAAAAACAATCAAAATCTTTGTAGCCCCACACTCCCACCAGTCCTGTGCCAGGAATTGAACCTAGGGCCTTGCACATGCTAGGCAAACTCTGTACCACTGAACTGTGTCCTCAGCCCCTTGGGGTTTCTTTTTAAAGAAAGTATGTCACTGTGCAGTTGAGGCTTTCATTGAACTTATTAGCCCAGGCTGACCTGGAACACAACCATTTTCGGAGCTGGGATTGCAGGATGTTCCACCATACCCACTTGTAGCATTTTGAAATATGTAATAAAGTGTCATCTGTAAATACTGTCTAGTCACACACCTAAACTTTTTACTCTTATCTGTTTAGGACTTACTGATCCTTTATCTCATCCCTCTCTTCTTACTACTTCTCAGTCTGTTACAATGTATTATTGTAGTTGAAATGTCTATTAAAAAATAATGTAGATATGACAGCCTTTTCATATCATTTCTTTTTTGAAACTTTATTTACAGCTTACATAATTGTAGACAATAAACTATGATAATTCCCTCCCCACTCCCACCCCCTCTCAATCAGTCTCCATTTTTGTTTTGATGTCATCCTCTTTTCCTCCCATTTTGAAGGTCTTATTAAGGTAGTGTCAGGCACTGAAGTCATGAATATCAAGGCCATTTTGTGTCTGGAAGATTGCATTGTAAAAAAAATAAAAGATTGCATTGTAAGCAGTCCTACCCTTCCTTTGACTCTTACAATCTTTCTGCCACCTCTTCCACAATAGACCCTGAGCCTCGGGAGGTGTAATAGAGATGTCCCAGTGCTGAACACTCCACTGTCATTTCTTCTCAGCACTGTGGTGTCTTTTGAGTTATCCCAGTGGTCACTGCTATCTGAAAAGAGAAGCTTCTCTAGGCAAAACTGAGAGTAGCATTATTATAGGGGTATGCACTTTTAAAAAAACAGTGTTCATAAATCATTTTGGTAGGCATAATATATACATTTAGTTAGACAACAGAAGGCATTACTCCCCTAGGTTTCATGACCTCCCCAACAACAGGCTTTTGTCTTCAAAACCAGGCATATATTCTATTCCGTGAAGCAGGCCTCCAGTCCAATTAGAGAGCAGTTGGTTTCCTCCCGAACAGACTTGCTACTATTGCACCAGATGGCACATTTGGACTAGCTGGCCAATCTTAAGGTTTGCAATGCCCATTGCTGTTCACCACCATCGATGACTTCTCTCTCCCATAGGGTTATGCATGCAACTGTAGCTTTTTCCAGTTTTCTGTCAGCTGGTTAACAGGGAGGGGGTTTCCAGCTCATCTCCTGCTTGATTTCTCTAGTTCTGGTAGGCAACCAAGAGCCTTGGAAATGGCCTGTAATGTTATGGAGGCCTCAGAAACCTCCCTGGCCAACAATTCACTGGACGGTATCCCATCCCTGGCACTGAAATTTTTCTAGTAACAATCTATGACTTCTGGGTGTGCCATTATCCAAAGAAGTAGGTTTCCATATGGCTCATTCTAAACCTCTTGAATTTTAATTAACCCTTCACCCACCCTTACATTACTTACTCCCTGGCCCTGACCCCACTTAGGCTATTGCACCCCTAGTAATTGGTTCATCTACTTACATATATACAATACTCTCTCATCCTGTCTCCTCCCCTTAAGTCTCCTGTCTCCTCCCTCCCTTATTGTCCCTTTCGAACTTACTGGCCTCTACTACTGACTTTTACACCAACTCACAACAAATCTAAACATTTGTAACTAGGATCCTGCCTTTTAATCCAGTCTGCAAGTCTGTCTTTTGGTTGGGGCATTAAGGCCATTGATGTTAAGAATTATTGTTGAAATGCGTATATTTATTCTTGCCATTTCTTAATTTTGTAGTTTTTTTTCCTGTTTTTCCTTTACTCTCTTATATTACCTATTATTTGAATATGGTTTATTTTTTTCTGTGTTCTCTCTCATGTGAGTGCTTTTCTTTCTCTACAGTCTGAAGTCCAAGCAGACAGAAAACCCTTCACCAACACCACATACACAACAGCAAACAGGCAGGGGGCTAAGGGAGAGAAATCTCCTTCCCCTTTATATAGCCTTAGGGTGGGGTCTTGCAACTGTAGCCCAGACTTCATGGCTTCCTGAGTCTCTGGAGTTTCTTTTCTGCACTGCCCACACAGGAAAGGATGTTTACTTGTAGCTCTCCTGAGCTTCCTTACATCCTGCCCCCTACTGAAAGGCTGCCTTCCTGTGACCATCCTCAGAGACCCACCCAAGATGACTGAAAAGGTCAAGTTGACAAAACCTAGCCATCACAATAACTCCTTCAATCCTAAAAAGAGATTTTCTTGAAAAGGAAAAATATTTCTTAAAATAATTGTTAGCTCCCTTCTTTGAAGTACTCCCTATTTTATCTAACATTTATAAAGATTAATGTTGATTTTAAAAGTCACACCCTTGAATCTAAGAAAATGTGATCTGCCATTTCTCTTTTTTTTTTTTTTTTCTGAGCAGAAGTAGCTGAACAACCTCAGAATGAATCTTTTGTCAAGATGAAGTGGTGGACATGGTTGCTACCTTGTCTGGTAGCTCTTGCCTTGGTGATATTCTGGTTCATCCGTACTCCTGAAGTAGAAACCAATGCAGTTCAAGAATTCCAAAACCAGATGAAAGAACTCAGGAATAAGTACCAAAGTCAGGATGAGAAGCTATGGAAAAGAAGTGAAACATTCCTGGAAAAGCATCTAAACAGCTCCCATCCTCGTCCTCAGCCTGCCATCTTGCTGCTCACGGCTGCCCAAGATGCTGAAGAAGCACTGAAGTGTCTGAGTGAGCGAATTGCTGATGCCTATTCTTCCTTTCGTAGTGTTCCTGCCATCCGGATTGATGGGGCCGACAAAGCTGCTCAAGACAGTGATGATGTCAAATTAAAAGTGGATCAGAAATTGAGTGATGGGTTCAGAAGTGGCCGTAATGCCGCTGTGGTGCACCGCTTCGAGTCACTGCCTGCAGGCTCTGCTTTGATCTTCTATAAATATTGTGACCATGAAAACGCAGCCTTCAAAGATGTAGCCTTAGTCCTGACTGTCTTGTTGGAGGAAGAGACGCTTGGAACAAGTCTAGGCCTAAAGGAAATTGAAGAGAAGGTGAGGGATTTCCTCAAAGTCAAGTTCACCAACTCTAATACACCCAGTTCCTACAACTATATGGACACAGACAAGTTGAATGGGCTCTGGAGCCGTATTTCTCACTTAGTCCTGCCTGTGCAGCCTGAAAATGCCCTGAAAAGTGGCGTCTGCTTATAAGGGGGAAGAGAAGAGAAAAATCATGTCTCAAGTTCTGAGAATTTTCAGACTTTCTAACCAGAGACAGAAATTGGAAAGAACTGGTTTCTTTTTAAAGGAAGTTAAGTTCTTATATAAACATGGAACATCTGAATCATTTATTCTAATTGTCTGTGACTCTAGAGAATCATTTGTTTTCATTGAGCACTATAGGAAGGGTATTTTAAGAGCATGTCAGTAAGCAATCTTAGAGAATCTGTAGGCAGGATGGTTACTGCTGTGGTATGACCTGTGTGAAGGGTTAGCTCCTTTCCCTGGGAATCAGCCCTGCATTAACTTTAGAGTTTTTAGTCTAACTAGTTATTAGTAAGGTATCTCCCTAATCATAACCATGGGTTTTCCCAGTACTTTTCCTTTTCTACCATTTGGGTTGTGAGTTCCTTAGTTGCTTCTGCCTGTGGGAACAAAAGTAATGAAAGGTCATCTGGCCATGAGGTTTAGAATTTTTCCACCCCTTGGGGGGGTTTTGTGTGTTTGTGTGTGTGTGTGTGTGTTTTTTTTTTTGTTTGTTTGTTTTTTGTTTTTTTGAAAGAGAGAGAGGAGTTCTTTGGAGATGGAAAGAGAAGAAATAAATGGAATGGAGAGGAAAATGAGAGAAAAAGTCTTCGAGATGAAATTACTAACTTTTTTAAAAGATGAAATGTTGTAATAAGCCTCTGAGAGGTAGGTTAGTAGCACATATCTACACTGTTACCTTGGTGAATTCTGTAGGGATTCACTTTTTTTTTCCCCTCTGAGAAATTTTTGGGCTGAGGATATAGCTCAGTGGTAGAGCATTTGTCTAGTTTATGCAGTACCCTGAGTTCAAGTCCCAGCACTAAACAAAACAAAACAAAAAAACCTGGGGCCTGCCACCAGGTGGCACAATTATCCTAGCACTCAGGAAGCTAAGACAGCAGGCTCTAGAATTCAAAGCCAGCCTGGACTATATGTGTATAGCAAGACCTTGTCTCAACCACCACTTACCCAAATTAAAAAAAAAAAAAAATCCTTGGTTCTCGCTAGAAGTTTTCAAGCCTATATTTCACAAGGTTTAATATATTTTCTCCTTTGACTCTTAAAGGTAGGTAAACTCAAAATATAAAGTGAAGCTTTTGTTTTAAAGAAATACAAAGCCAGGTGTGGTGGCTCATGCCTATAGTCCCAGCACTTGGGAGATTGAGGCAGGATTGTTGACTTCTCAGCCAGCCTGGGCTGCAGAATAACATGTCTCAAACACTTGCATGTGCAATTTTAGTAATTGGTAAACTATTGTTACCAACTGTACTAAGCTGTTTAAGGGGATTCAGTTTTCTGCTTGCCCACATCTGAGTCATTTAATAGCAATCTATAACATATTAAGATTTTTACTATGCATGTGATAAATTTTGAATGCCTCAAGCCAAAGAGTTGTGAAGAATGTTAGGTTATTTCTATACCACTGTAGTATTGTAGTTGTACCTTTATAACTAGAACAGCTTTCTCATCTTTCAGCTGCTTTTGATGTCTTGGGATCTTATATTTCTAGATCCACCTTTATTTGTTAATTGCCCACAGGCATCTAAATGAAACTTATGTTTGTTGAATACTAGAACCAGTCCCTGGCTTCATCATTTAGCCCCATGAGGGTCTCAACAGGTGGTAGAAAGTGATCTGCTTTCTTTCCACTAGTAGTATCAGTGTTTGTACCCTTCATTATGGTTTGTTCCTATCAGAAGTCAGATAATCTGATTAATTTTATAAAATATGATAAAACAGTTTTTGAAAAGGCTTATATATATAGAGAGAGAGCTAGAAATGTTTGGTTCAGTATCCCACTGACCTAAATAATTTTAAAATGTGTTACTTATGTTTCAAGAAAAATAATCGTAGCAGCAGATATATAAATGACTTTTACAAAGCTATTTTAGTAATTTAAATAAAATTGACTTGGTTTATATTTTATGTGTTATAAACTTAGCAATTTATAAGGCTTGCTTTCTTTAATTCAAATTTTTTGTAGCACAGAAACAATTTCAACGACCTTCCTTGGGCAGAAGAAACACAGGCCAAAGAACTAAAATCATTTTATAAGTACAGTGGTTAGAAATGAATAGCCATGATTTTTGTTTTTTATCCAGGAATTTTTTTTCAATCCAGGAATTTTGAATTATCAATCATGTGGCATTACTTTGATATTCCCGATTTCTCAAACAAATCTTTGCAACAGATTTCTTAAGCTTTTGAACACCTCCCTAAAGGGCCTTTACAAGTTTCCTTTCATACCCCTTCCCATGAAATTTTAATACACATATTCACTGTATATCTGGTTATGGACTATATTTTTTGTGCTTTATATAAAATAGATTTTTGAAACAGTTTCACCCTCTCTGAGAATAGATGCTCAAGAATATCTTTATTTTAAAGGCTGGGAAATGTGACTTAGTGGTAGAATACTTGCCTAACATAACATAACACAAGAATAACATACAAGGTTCAATCCTCAGCACTGAAAAAAATGAATTGCTGAAAGCTACATATTCTCACTCTCCCCTCTCCGTATGTATGTATTTATGTGTGAATAACGAGGCTGGAGAGATGGCTCAATGGCTCAGCAGTTAAAGGCACTTGTTTGCAAAGCCTGACAACTTGGGTTTGATCCCAGTACCCATGTAGAGCCACATACATAAAATATATGCATATGTGTGTGCGTGTGCGTGTGTGTGTGTGCGTGTGTGTGTGATTTTGGAGGCGGAGCCTTGCTAGAGTAGGCGGGTTGCTGGAGGTTGGTTTGGGAATTATAATGAGCTCCCCTTTGCCAGTGATGAGCTCACTTGCAGATGTTTTCCACCTGCTGGAGCAGAGGTGATGTCCAGTCTCTACTCTCTTTCCCCTGCCATCATGGAGCTTCTGTAAGCCAAAATAAACCTTGCTACATGTGGCCTGCATCTGTAATCTCATTGATGAGGAGGTAAAGCTCTTAAGAGTTCCTGGCATTCAGGCAGCCAGCCATCTAGCTTAATTGGTGAATTCTAGGTCAGTTGGGAGATCCTGTCACAACGGAGGTGAATATTCCTTCTGACACTTGAGATTGTCCTGTTCCCACATGCATGTGTGCACACTTGTACCTGCACACATGGACACACAGGCATTGAAAAAGAAGTCATCAGCCTGAAAAGGAACTATGGTATCTAGAAATTGACCACATTGTAACTTTGGATGACAACAGTGGCCTTGGAAATGTCAGTTGAGTAGCAGTTTTAAATTTTCTAAAAGGCTGGAGCCATGGCACAGTGGTCCAACAACCCAGGTTCGATTCCCCAGCACCAACAAAAGTGGCACATTTCATCTGGTATTCGTTTGCAGTGGCAGGAGGCCCTGGCATGCACATTCTTTCTGTCTTCTATTTCTCTGTGCTTGCAAATAAAAATATTTTTTAAATTTTTTTCTATACTGACAGCTGGAAAAAGCTATGGTTGCATATATCCCTGTGGGAGAGAGAAATCATCAACGGTGGTGAACAGCATTGGACCTTGCAAGCCTTAGGATTGGCCAGCCAGGCCAAATGTGCCAATTGGTGCAAAAGTGGCATGTCTGTAATGGGGGGGAACCAACCGCTGTAATTGAACTTGAGGCTGCTCCATGGAAGGAAATACATGCCTAGTACTGAAGACCTAGTCAAAAGCCTATGGTGGGGGAGGTCATGAGCCCTAGGGGAGTAACACTTGCTGTTGTCTATCTAAATGCATATATTATTCCCACCAAACTGCCTTCTAAGCACTTTTTAAATGTGCATACCCATATATTATTGTGGCTAGACAAGCTTTTCAGATGATGGTGACCACTGGGATGACTCAAAAGACACCGTAGTGCTGAGGCAGTGGAGTGTTCAGCACTGGGACATCTCT
>PVHP010025366.1:0-15782 GCA_004024765.1 Zapus hudsonius | reverse complement strand
AGGGTGCTCTCCAGAGTAGGGGCTTTCTAGGTCATCTTTGTTTATAGTTCCTTTAAACCCCAAGACAAACCACCCATTAATTCATGCCCTGCCGAGAAGGTGAATGTGTCTTTTAAAAATTCAAAGGAAGCCATTAAACCAAGTTGGTAACCATTGTAACTGGTAATAAGCTTTCCACTGTTAAAAAAAAAATGAGTCAGGATGACTTTCCAGGAAGTTTGGTTACTTTAATCAGCTACTTCTTTTTTCTTGCCCTTAAAAGTCTGCCGTAATTTGAGGATCACCTAGGCATTGATGCTGTGGGCCATGGAGCTCAGCCCTGAAGGGAGGCATCACCATCTCCTGGAAGTGGAGGACCCCCACAGAATCCTTCCCTGAAGGGTGAGCAGAGCAAAACCAACCTCCAGAGCTGACCCAGGAGCTCAGGTGAAAGAGCAAAGAACACTTCAGGCAGCTGTGGTCCACAAGCCAGCGGCGATGCCCATTCTGTGCATTAGAGCCACACAATCCCAAGGCTGCCGTCAGAGGTGGTGGTGATGACAGCTGAGCCTTGCTCTGTGGTATGGGGCTTTAAATGCCATCTCAGCTAACTCTCAACCCACCCTCTTAGAATGCATTCATTGTCCCTCAGCACAGAAGTAACAGAGACGACCAGGTCATGTGGCCAGTAAGCAGGTCTGTTTGTTTGTAAGCTTTTCTTTTGGAGGGGTGGGGGGAGGCTGGAAATCACTAGGTATTTGGGCTGGGCTTGAACTCTCAACTCACAGCAGCAACCCTCCTGCCTCAGCTTTCTAACTGCTGATATGACAGGCATACACACCACACTGGGCTTGCTCTTCAAAGGCTTGCCTCCTAAGGAGGCCATGTAGCTGGGAATAGTCACGTGGCCAGTTGGCAGTATCCCTGGAAGACAGATTCTAAACCTCTCTTTTCTCTCTTCTTTAATCTTCACTGAAAGTAGCTCCCACAGGCCTAGATCAGTGCTCGGCATTTGCTCAGACTGCCCATAACACATTAGCTTCCTGGCTTCCTACCACAATTGAAGCTCCCCTCTCCCTTCTTGGCTCTCTATCAGGGTTCTGTGTGGTTCATTCTCGCTCCCCACACTGCTCCCCTAAAAGCCCCAGGACCACTTATAAGGGTGGCCTTTATCCAGGTGGACACCACTCAAATGCGTCCTGTCCCATAGGGAGAGGTGAACAAAGTTACTTCCAAGAATGGGTATCTCAACATTTCTAAGACCTGGTCCTGGACTCCAATTCTCCAGAGAATAGCATCAGTGTGGGCACCCAGCACCCTCCACCTGAGCTCATCCCACCGTCTTGAAATTGAAGGAAAATTTCTTTTCAAATAAGAACAGTAGCCCTCCTCACAGACCTGAGTTAACACATACGCAACTAACCAACTTTAGCTGGGGCTGGTCTGTGATGCCAGCTACTTGGGAGGAAGAGGCAGGGGGATTGCAAGTTGAAGGACTACAGAGACAGCTCAAGACCAGTCTGGAAACCTGGCAAGACGTTGATTTAGGCATTATCCACCCCACCCCTATAACTGACTGCAGCTAGCAGGTCACATAGCCCTCAATCCCCATGGAGCATATCAGCAATCCAATTTAGGAGGGCCTACAGGGGAATCAGGGTAGGGAGGAGGAAAATGGAAGGACCAACACATGATTTGTGCATACCAAGATTCTGTTTAATAATAAAATCATAAATAATACATTAGTAATAATAATAATAATAATAATAATAATAATAATAATAATAATAATAATAGGCTAGGGATGTAGCGGCGGTAGAATGCGTGGTTAGCATACACAAGTCTCTAGGGGTAAAGAGGACCCTGAAAAGTGGGTGCAGCTAGTCCACACCCTCCTCTGTCCAGCTCTTCCGCTCTGTGTACTGCTGCCCATGCAAGCAGACATGCCTCAACCAATATTAAATTGGAAAGCAGAAAAGTTTGTGGCAAATGCATTCTGCAGCTGAGTCCCCAGATCATCCCTACTGCCTTATCCCTCACCTCGGCTCTTTTAGTTTGTTTTTCGAGGTAGGGTCTCGCTCTAGCCCAGGCTGTCTTGGAATTCACTATGTAGTCTCAGGATGGCCTCGAATTCATGGCGATCCTCCTACCTCTGCCTCCTGAGTGCTGGGATTAAAGGCATGCGCCACCAGGACAGCTCTTTTAGCTTTAAGAATAGAAGTAGAGTTTGTGATGGTGCTCACCTTTAATCCTGCATTAGGGAGGCAGAGAGAGGTAAGAGAATCACTGTGAGTTTGAGCCAGCCTGGAACTACAAAGTGAGATTCAGGTCAGTCTGGGCTAGAGTGAGACCCTACCTTGCAAATAAATAAATAAATAAATAAATAAATAAATAAATAAATAAATAAATAAATAAATAAAAGAATGAAACTAGAATATTCCAGAAGATTTGAAAAAACAATTAGTTCTCGGGGACATCGATTCTTTTCCCTTCTAATGTCTATGCCTATAATGATCCAGATGAAAGGTTAATTGAGGCCTTGTTGGAACGCTATTAAAGTTATCTGGTGGTGTTACAATTCCTTCTTATCTTTCTTTAAGTTCTTTTTAATTACATGGAGTTTTCAGAACTAGGTTTGGGCTGTGGTGGTAACAAGAAACTTTTCAATTTGCAAAGCAAAGTCATGTTTAGACACCAATCCCTTCCTCTGGGTGCTTATCTACCAGCTCCCCACACACAGTAATCAAGAGGTTAACACTTGCAAACAGGCCTGTTTGCTTTATCCCCAAAGAATACTGTTGAAAATCTGGGCGGAGACTCTGGTCCCATCTACCCTGTCAGTGGCTGGCAACACAACCTGCTACTTCTAGGGTTGGTGAGATGGCTCATCAAGAAGTGAGTCACACACCTGCAATCCCAACTACCTGAGAAGCTGAGGCAGGAGAACCTCAAGTTTGAAGACAGCCTGGGATGCAGAGTGAGTTCAAGTTCAGCTTGGGCAATTTAGCAAAAGCCTGCCTCAAAATAAAAGGAAAGGCTATTATGTTGTTCGGTGGTAGAGCACTTGCCTAGGACACCCAGGGCTCTAGGTTCAATTCCTAGTACAAAAGAGAAGAGGAGGAGGAGAGGAAGAAGAGAAGGAAGAGGAGATAGGGGAGGATCTGACTGGCTGAATGACCAAGTGAGACAGCATCACATTGCTTGGCAGTTTCGGGAACTGCCCACCCCCTGGCCTGCTCATCCCCAGAAGAGAACACCTTACCTGGCTCCACCTGGCTGAAAGTGCCACGAGCAGCCTCCGTGGAATCTGCTACATCCCCACTCATCTTGATCTCTGCAGGGAAAACACAACTGATTTTAATAACAGGTCACAATTTTTCTTGTTATGACACATGTGGCTTGAACCAAAGAGCAAAGACTTAGCCATCAGACTTTCAAATATCCGACTCCAGAACATACAACCATTAGAATATTTATAAGCTTCGGGGCAAGAGTCCCCTTTTCTTTGGGCTTGCCTAGGCTCCCAGCCTTTTTTGGTTATTGTTGTTTTTCGAGGTAGGGTCTCTCTCTAGTCCAGGCTGACCTGGAATTCACTCTGTAGTCTCAGGGTGGCCTTAAACTCATGGCGATCCTCCTACCTCTGCCTCCCGAGTGCTGGGATTAAAGGCGTGTGCCACCACACCCAAGCTCCCAGCCTTTCTTTCCCCTTCTCATTGCTACTGGAGGGTCTCTCACTTTTTGTATCATTCAGTGCTATTTCCTCCAATCACGGAGACTCAGTTGGTAAAATTTAACAAAGGGAGGTGCCTTGGGGCAGAGTGAAGGACCCTTCCTATCCCAAGCTTTCATTTCATTTCTTTGGGGATTGGGGAATTTTTATTTTATTTCCTTAAAATTGCACAAGAAAGGGGTGTGGTGGCATATACCTATAATCTTAGCACTCAAGAGGGTAAGGCTCATGAGTTTGAGATGAGTCTGGGCTATAAAAAGAGGGAAATCCTAACTCAAAAAATAATAAAAATAATAAATATAATAAAAAGAGGGAAATCCTAACTCAAAAAATAATAAATAGGGCTGGAGAGATGGCTCAGTGGTTAAGGCATTTGCCTCTAGTGCCTTAAATTCCCCAGTACCCACATAAAAACCAGACCCACAAGGTGGTGGCCCTGTTTCTCTCTCTCTGCTTGAAAATGAATAAATAAAATATTTTAAAAATAAAAAATAAAATCAAGTAGCATAAGAAAGATCTTTCTTTCCCTGTCCACTCTACAGAATTTTATGCTAGGAGGCAAAGGTAACCTTTATTCAAAGTTTGTTCTTCTCACCTTTTATCCCCAATTCTGTTTGGTTCTCAGAGGTCACTGTACTGTTTGGGGGTCCACATTACCTCCTTTGTCGCTCTTCTTGGAGATTCTGCCTTTTGGGGCTCCTTTCCTTCCTTCCTACTCCACCTAGCTCAGTAAGAAACAGGCTGAGCCCTGCACAGAGCCCGATGTGGGCCCCGAGCACTGCTGCTCTGGCCTCTGCGCCCACACCATTGCACTAAACTCACCACTCTTCCCTACCAGGCAGCTGCTACCACCTAACAGGTCCCAACCCTCCTCCTGTCAGCACAAGGGAGCCAAGAGGCAACTTTGAACTACCCCCCTCTCTCCCCTCTCTCAGCTTCTCTCCTTATTAAACCATCCAAATCCCAAATTAAAGACAGAGAATATTTTATTCAAATCATATGGACCCCCTCACTCCACCCTCTTCTCTAGGGCAGCACTTAAACTCTTTCAAGCCAGATAGTCTTGGTAAGTTCATTTGCATATGAGGCTCCCCAGCCAATCCTAGTCAAGGAGGCAGCTTTAATTTGCATCAGATAATCAGGCAGTTGGCAGTGTGGACATCCCAAGTCTGGAGATGATCAGGATGAGGGGAAAGGGTGGACCTTTGCCCCAGGAAAAGAAGGGAGAGAGAGAGAGAAAAAGAAAAAAAAGCCCATTTTCTTTTGAGGACGCTGATGTACTGATACTTACACCTCTGGGTAGAGTGACTGGGAGGAGGCAGGGCTGGTATAGCAGAGGTAGGAGAGGGTGAGGGCACTCGATTGTTTATTTTTAAAACACTCAGGAATACCCAAGACCATACCTGATGCCCTTCCCTCTCACTATGCATTTAGGAGGTGTTTCTTGAACCACAGTCCTTCCCTCTGCAGTTTGGAACTTCCTGTATATGCCGCCCTGCTAAATGCTCAACTAGTGTGGGCCATAGCTTTGTCCCAACGTGGTGCTGGGCTGTGCCTGTCAGCTGAGCCCAGGGACACTTCACCACAGGAATTCCTCCATGGTACCCAGAAAAAGCTCCAATCAGAGCCTGCAGGGAAAGAGCTGGGTAGAAGTTCTCTCCCTCTACTGGTTTGATCCAACTTTGTTCGAGTTGGAATTCAGAGCATGGGTTTGGGCAGTGGGCAAACCCCAGTTTAATTCAGTGCCATCACTCTCACCATATATATGTACATGAATTTTCTCATCTACAACCAGGAATAAGAAAACATATCTCCTTCAGAGATTGTGAGGATTAAATGAAAAATATGAATGAAAAATAATGTGGGCACCTACTAAATGACACTGGCTTAGACATGAGTGTCCACCCCATCCCATCCCCATCATGCTCCTCCATATCCACAGGAAACTACCTGGGAAGCCACACTGTGTGCTTCTCGAGCCTCCCTCACTGCACCCGGGTTGGCTCAAGCATGTCTAAGCCAGCCACATTCTGCCTTCAGAGGAAAAGCGGTCATGGGGACAAGAACAGTTTGAGAGGTGGGAAAGCCAGGGTGGCATCCAGAGCCTGGTGGTGCAAGGCTAGAACTTGTGACCCTACTGTCAAAGCGTCCCAGGAGTAGCTGGATGACAGGCTTAATGCTTCCTATCACCCCAACTTCCCTCCCACCCCCCCATTCCCTCCATCACTTCAAGCGTCCTCAGAGGTCAGCTCACACAGCCCTTAAATGAGCTTATAGAGAAGTCATCATCATGTCTAAAAGTCACTTCTGAAGACATCCAAAGCTGCCCACGCTGCTATGCCTTGGCAACAGCAGGACTGTCCAGGCTTGGGCAGGGAGCAGCTCCGCTGAGGGACAGGGAGAGATAAGTTGAAAGCTTCCCGCACTCTCCAGGATGCCCAGATACCGAGAACCTGTTCCTACTGGGTAGGAGTCTGAGGATGACGGGTGGGACGAGCACTTGGGGCTCAGCCTAAAAATGGGCCAACACCGAAACTCCCTGAGACGCTGGCTGTAACCCTTCACCCGTCGGGCAAGGACAACACTTGACGGGGTGAGTGAGAGAGGTGTAGGGTGGGGCAGGTTTGGCTGTGTTCTTATCTCAATCTGTCTGAGTTGGCCCTCCCTGCCACCTTCCCTCCCTCCCCTAGGGAGGCTCAGCTACTCAGGTTCAGTACCTAGATGCCGCACGCAGACCCCTAGCCGCCTCTGCTGACACCACCATGACCTGAAGCTGGCCTGGTCCTCCTGGGCTGTGACCTGACTCAAAGCAGCACTCCCATAAACATCTGGAACACAACTGCCCCAAAGCAGTGCACCCCCTCCCAAGCAGACTAGATGTTCACCTGAGTTCCAGCTACTCTAGGAAGCAGCAGCCCCACCCCCTTTCTTCTGGTGTCCCTCATCTTGTCCTTGGAAAGGACTAGACTTGCCTCCTGATTCATTCCTCATGTAGGTGATTTGGGGAGCACTGCTTCAACAAGGACGTCCCAGGACCCATCAGTCCCACTGATGAGCTAGCCAAGGCCGGATTTCCCAGGAACAGATTTCTCTTTGTCCACTTCTCCTTCCCTCCATCAAGCCTTTTCAATCCCAATGGCATTCCTAAACTCTAGCTGACTCAGGTATGGGACACTCATTCACCCCCTCTTTCAGCCCTGGTGGGAACACATAGAAAGGTCCTTCAGCCATTTGTGTGGCCCCTCTAGCTGACTTGACATCGTTTTCTCTGCGTCTTCTCTCCTTTCCTCCCTAGCTGCTTGGTTGGCTTTTGTCTACCTCTGTAGGCCTGTCTTGGGCCTGAGAGTAGGTAACCTCTCTTTGGCTGGGAACCCCAAGGGCTTGGGCATGCTCTGGTCCTGGTAGGAGGCTCTGTAAGTGTGTAGTGTGGAGGCTGTGGCAGTCCTAAATCATGGAGATGGCACCGACTCAGGAGCTGCATAGCTATGGAGCTATCTGACTGGGGACCCTGGAGGAAGCAAGCATGGGGCAAAGTTTCTGGGTGCCTATCTTTCTTCTGCATCCAATCTGTCCCAGGAAATCAGAGAGCTGCAACCCCAAGGGCACAGAATTGGGGATTCCCAAGAGAAGTGCTGGTTGTTAAGAATAAGTAAGATATGTGATTACTTTAGTCCCTACTGTGGGAATCGGGCATGGTGGCCTTTAATCCCAGCACTCAGAAGGCAGAGGTAGGAGGATTGCCATGAGTTCAAGGCCACCCTGAGGCTCCATAGTGAATTCCAGGTCAGCCTGGACTAGAGCGAGACCCTACCTTGAAAAACCATAATAATAATAATAATAATAATAATAATAATAATAATAATAATAATAATATTCTCAGAGTTTAAAAAAGAATCAAAGGGAGGGCTGGAGAGATTGCTCAGTGGTTAGAGTGCATTTGTACAAACCCTAATGAGCGGGGCTTATGTATCAGGAATTTGCAGTGGCTGGAGGCCCTGGTATGCCCATTTTCTCTCTCTCTCTCTCTCTCTCTCTCTCTCTCTCTCTCTCTCTCTCTCTCTCTCTCTCCTTGCAGACCCCTCTGGACCTCCATCCTAAGGAACACTGCATATGAAGGTGGAGGGAACCTCTCTCCTAAGGAACACCCCACATAAATGTGGATGGACCTGCATTCTAAGGAACACCCCACATGAAGGTGGAGGTCCCTCCATCTTAAGGAATACCCCACATGAAGGTGGAGGGACCTCCCTACTAAGGAATACCCAACACAGGATGGAGGAGTTGTCTAGCCTTCTGAGAAGCATTAGCCAGGATGGCATGGGAGAGTGGTATGGGACTTGATCTTTTCTCAGCCGAACCCCTCTCCTGCTCTCTACCAGGTCCCTCCAGCCCTTAGGCTGGTGATCTGCCAGGACCAGCTGTCCTCTCTCCTACCACTTGTCTGAGCAGAAGCCTCCAGTAGACAGGGAGGTGGAAAACCCCCAGGAAATCCCTGTTCTTGTTCCTTGAGAACTCCCCACCCTCTTTGGGCCACCTTTGGAGTAGACTTGTTCCCATTTGAACAATGGCCCTCCTGATTGGAAGAAGGATGACCAGGGGACCTACCCCAGATATTCCCAGTTCCACATTGGCACCATGGATCTGGAAACAGACTTTACTTAAGACACTAGATGACACTCAGTTGAACGGTTCCTTTGGCTTCGCCTAGCCCTTCCTGACATGTCCTGGGAGCCAGCCACTGGACACCAACACCAGTCAGCTAACCAGCCTTGCATTCAGCCCTGCTAGAAAATAGTGGTAGTGGAGCTAGGCATCCTAGATTCCCTGTGCCCACACTGTTGCCTGTGTCCAGGAGTTTTAAGAGCAGGAAGAACTAACCTGCTCTACTTCTCGGTGTGGGGCAGGAGAGGTGTCTCCTGCCCGTCTTCCTCTTCCTCCCAGCCACCATCTTTCTCACTTCTCTCCCTGATCTTTTAGAGAAAGCAGCACAATCCCCTTGGAAATGCTGCAATCCCAAAGAAAAATGACTGGGTGCTGCACACTAAGAGGTGAGGTGAGATGACCAGGCTTGGAGTGGCCATCAGGGACAGCTGTTTTCACCTTGAGTCTTTGCTCAGGCCCTCAGAGAGCTTACCAGAATATCAATCCTCATCCCCATCACCAAAATTATTAGTTCTTGCCCTAGCCCAGCTGTGGATGGAGGGATCGCAGGGGGACTGGAGGACCTGGGTCACTCCACACCCGCTTCTCATTTGTCCCTGTAGGGGAAGCTGACTTGCCCATGCTTTTCCAACTCCATGGTCCCTATCCCTCAGGGAAGAAAGTCATGGGATATGGGACTCAGGATGTGCCTATCACCACCTCCTTCTGGACGCAGACCCACCAGGCACTGATTCTACAGCACACTCAGGACAGGGGGAGGATGGGAGTGGTCACACCTCCCTCCCACATATCCAGACACACCTGGAACACACGTGGTGCAGGTATCATCAGTCTCCCTTGGGGTCTGCTCCACCACCTCTCCCGACACACATGGGGACAGGCAGACACTCCTGACACACGCCGCCACATGCTTGCACAAGCCCTAATCAATGCACCGTGGCATGGCATCTGCCCCAGGTGTGTGTGCTCTGGCATTGCCCCACCACATCCACGTCTCCTCAGCCCCCTCCTCCCAGTGCCCACTCTGCCTACATTTCACACAGGTGCCCCGACACCAAACATGCAGCATGTGGGTACACGTATGCACTCCCAGGTCCACGCCCTGGCTGAGCGAGTGAACCACCCATCTCCTGCAACCTCATGGGACTCCCAACACTCAGCACACCCAAGTCCCACGCAACTGCCTACTCCCCAGATCCGGGGCTTCCGGAGCCCCACGCACCCTTCCTCCCAAATCCCCTAATCCCAAACTTCTTCCTTTAATCCCCCACACCGGCCAGTTTACGACGACCCGCTACCCACACCGTCCCCTGGTCGCTGGCCAAGGAGCCCCCCACCCCTTCCAGGTCCCTTCCAGGCCGGGTCCCCTTCCAGGCCACCTGTCAGAGCTCAGTCCCTCCGCCCCTCACCTGTGTGCAAGGGCTCCAGATTCACCATCCTGCCCCAGGCGGGGCCGAAGCCAGCGCCCCCCCAGCCCCCTCGCGTCTGCCCCAGCCGGGCCCCCGGGGAAGCCAGGGTCTCCTTCCTCGGGCCCGGCCGCCGCCGCCGCGGGAGCCGCTGCTGGAGCCGTCGCCGCCTCTGTCCTCGCTCCGCTGCTCCGGCCCGGGCCCCACTCGCGGCCAGGATTGCCACACTCCCCAGGTGAGCACGCGGCACCGGGCGGGGGCCCCGGCCACGCCCCCTGGCAGGGCCCCCGCGCCTGGCCCCGGGCCCATGCAAAACAGCGATTTGCATACGTGGAGATGGGGGGAGGCTGCAGGGGTCGCGGTGCTGCCGGGGCGGGTCCCGACCCCGCGGAGCACCTGTTTGTCGGGACCCCACCTGGGGGCCCTTCCCCACCACACCCTCAGTGGCCCAGACTCCTGGGGCAGTTCGCCCTTTTAGGGAACCCCGGGTGTCGGCTCCCGAAGGATTAGCCTTGCGGAGAACCGGGAGTGTTTGGAGAAGTCTTGGAATCCTACCTCTCAACCGCTTAGCAGCCTTGTGGCTGGAAGGAGGTTCCTCACCTCCCTGACCTCGTTTTACGAATCTGTAAAACGGGGTTAGGTGCTAATAACTGGCATCCACCTGGGGGAAGTAGGTGACCGAGCTCGCCTAGCCCCTGTGGCTTGATCGCAACAGTGTGGGACTGACCCGGCGTCTTCCCACGTGTTCCAGGGCGACAGGGAACCCTGGGTTGCTGCTGACCCTTGTCAGGATCCCAGGGTGCTGCCGGCTCCTTAGAGAGAAGCAAGTGCTATTTAGCAGTGCTGGCTGTTGTGACAGTCACCTTCTAGAGCTGGAGAGTGACTTGTCCAAAAGCCCACAACGCTCCGGGGATGGAGGCTGGCTGGGGCCAGATCTCTGGATGGACCATTCCAATGCTCTCCGGAGCACCTGGGGGAGACTCATCTCTGTTCAGGTGGGTGCTGAGGCCCAAGGTCCCCCTACATGCACGCTCTGAAGGCCGTGTGCAGACAGGAGCCCAGAACCCCACCTTCCTTCTTCCTTTCCAGATGGGCCCATCAGCCTACCATCATCATGCCCCCAAGTCCTATTTCCTGCCTACAGGACAGGTCCTGTTTTTTTTTTTAAACCTCTAGGCCTCGTTGACATTGTTCTTTCAGCCTGGGATGCCCACCCCATAATACCTAGCATTTATAATGTTTTCACTGTGGACCAGGCGTGATGCTGAATGAACAACTTTAAAGGCATCTTCAGAGCCTGGTGTGGGTGGCGCACACCTTTAGTCTTAACACTCTGGAGGCAGAGGTAGGAGGATCGCAGTGAGTTTGAGGCCACCCTGAGACTACATAGTGAATTTCAGGTCAGCCTGGGCTAGGAGACCCTACCTGGAAAAAACCGGAAAAAAAAAAGGCATCTTCAATGCCATTAGTATCTTTGTTTGCTTTGCTGTGTGTTTTGAGATCAAAACTAAGGCCTCACACTTGGAAGGCAAGATCTCTAACCACTGGCCAATATCCTCAGCCCCTTCAGCTTTAAAAAACTTTGTGTGTGTGTGTGTGTGTGTGTGTGTGTGTGTGTGTGTGTGTGTGCCACAACACACTTGGAGGACAGCCTGGGTATGGGTCCTCACCTTCCACCTTGTCTGAGACAGGGTCTCTCTGGTTTGCCACAGCAGATGCCAGGCCTGCTGGCTCAAGCGCTTTGGGATTTTCCCGACTCTGCCTCCCATTGCTGTAGCCATGCTCTATGTAGGTGCTAGGGATCCAAACCCCACCTGTTGAGCTGGCACAGGAAGCACTTTTAGCCACCGCGCCGCAGCTCTCTGGCCTCATTACAATTTTCAATGTGTGTATGTGTGTGTGCATGTGGGGGTCAGAGGACAAGCTTAGGTGTCACCCTCAGGAACACCCTTTACCTACTTTGAAATAGGGTCTCCCATTGGCAGGGAGCTCAGGAAGGAGGCCCCAAGGATTCTTTTGTGCCCACCTCCCCAGTGCTGGAATTCCAGGTATGCACCACCACACCTAACATTTTCTGTGGGAACTGGGGATCTTATGCTTGTAAGGCAAGCACCTTACTGACAGAGCTATCTCCTTAGACTCTTCTTCTGGTTTTGTAGCAAAGTCTCCCTGTGTAGCCCAGGCTTTGAACTCCTGATCCTCCTGCATTTAGTGGATGTAAAAACCTGTAACTAGTGCCATTATTATTTCCATTTCACAGATGGGGAAACTGAGGCTTGGGATGTTTAACTCACCCAAGTATCAGAGCTCTTATTCCAAAGTGTCGCTCTCTGTTCCCACTAATGCACAGGTCAAGTGCACCCTCCTCTTCCTCCTCCAACACACTTTTTTTTTTTTAGCATTGAGGGAACTTTGAGGCTCGTGTGTGCTAGACAAGGGCTTGACACTGAACTCTATTCCTACCCCAGTAGTAAAGCTGTGGGTTTGATCTCCAGCAGGCAACAAAAAGGTAAGGTTGAACTGATTGGTGCTCCACTGAACCACCCTTCAAGGTTCTTAGCGGCCTTTGTGGTGGGTTCTGTGGGCCTGTTCTTAGCCTACCTGCTGCTTGTTTACTGACTGGCTGCCTCATTCTGTTGCCTCCAGGGCTGGGCACAGCAGGCATCTGAAGGTGTAAGGGGTTCAGTGGGTGCCAAGTGGAGGAGTACGAAGGGCTTAAGTGCATCTTCAGTGCCAGGCAAACTGCCCGCCCCCAGCCATATCCACCTCCCCCTCTTGGCAAGAAAGGACTGCTTTTTGTTTCTTCTGGTCTAGGAAAGAGACCAGCCAAGGCTTTTAGAGACCCAAGTGACCCCAGAAGTCCCTGTGGTGATACTCTCAGCTGGTTCCTTTCCCTCCCCCCCTCCTGATTGGCTCCCTCCCTGAGGTCCATTTCTTATCTACAACTGCACTCAGCTGCCGTCATCCTAGAAAATGCCTGCACTGTGACTATATACCCCTGTGCACTTGGGATTTCCATATCTCTATTTGCATATATTTGCATGGCCGCGTGCACAGGGTCTGGTTCTCTGACTACCTGTTGTACTTTTGTTGTGTGCAAAGTCACCTTGATTTCTCTGGGGTTCAATTTTCCAGAAGCAAGAGAAGTTTGTATGGGATGGGGGTCTCTTGGAGAGGAAGATGCTAAGAAGAAGATGGGACCATGGAAGTTCATAGTGTCAATCAGGAGTGAGTCTGTAGTGATGATGAATTACTTTATTCACACTCTCAATCACACTTATAATGTATTCAATAAACTGTCCTCTCTACTCCTGTCCTAACCACAAGGCAGCTTGGTGGTCTCTCTGGATGGTGGTCTTCCATGAGAGATGGGCTGGTGCAAGTGACAAGATCTTCTGTCTTTTTATGTAGTCAGGTCCTAGTCACATAGTGTGCTCCTGATGGCCACCTTAGGGTTGGCTGATTTGCATATCAGTGGCCACCTTGGGGTTACTTGCCTCTGATCTTTGTTATGTTCGGAAGCAAAGCTTTGGGTTCCAAACCTGGGGTGAAGTGGGGAGAGCTTGCTGAGTATGACCTATTCATTCCTTCACTCATTCAGCGAGCACTAAGTAGTTCTTCCAGGCTGAACACAAGCCATTCTTTAAAAGTCACCACCACAAAGCCGAGCTTGGTGGCGCACGCCTTTAATCCAGCACTCAAGAGGAAGAGGTAGGAGGATCTCTGTGAGTTCGAGGCCACCGTGAGACTACATAGTGAATTCCATGTCAGCCTGGGCTAGAGCGAGACCCTACCTCGAAAAACCAAAAAAATAAATAAATAAATAAAAGTCACCACCACAGAGCAGGGAAGATGGCTCAGCAGGAAAAGGTGCTTGCTGGCAAAGCCTGCTGGCCTGCCTTTGATTCCCCAATACTCAAAGCCAGGTGTACAAAATGGCGCATGTCAATGGAGTTCATTTGCAGGGGCCTGAGGCCCTGGTGTGCCTGTATTCTCTCTTTTTCTGTCTTTCTCCCTCTATCTCTCTCTTTCTCAATTTCTTTCCTCCTTCTGCCTGGAAAGTAAATAAATAATAAAATAAAATTAAAAATGTGCCACTGCTTATGAAAAGTACAATCTGTGGAGAAAATGAGGTCCAGGAGATGAACATAGCCAGCAAAAGGTGGAGTTTGGGCTTAGTCCAGGCCTGCTGGTCTAGAACCTTCCTGCGGGAGTAGTGGGCAGGTGCGTAAGGGGTAAGGAGGGCTAGACAATCCTATGCTCTCCTCTAGCTTTCTTGATAATTATTTCAACTCGATAAACTGAATTGAGAGCCTACCCCATGTCCCAGCAATCATAGGCCCCAGGAAGCCAGCTTTGAGTTCAGGCTGGGTGGGAAAGGTCCCCCCACACCCCCAGGCCTAATAATCGCACCTTGGTTAGCAGGAGAGAAGCAAAACCCTGGGGAACAGGCAGAGAGAGCAGGCTGCCTAGAGGTTAAAAGGGGACCAGGGAAGAAAGGGGAAAAGAAGTGAAGGCAGGAAATTTCAGTGCCTTTGGACATCAAAAGAGTGATATGCAAATGAAATGTAAATACAATGCAAATTATCTCTCATTCACTCAACAGCTGGAGGATACTGTCAGAGTAGCCAAAACCTTCCTTCAGGATGCCTTGGTCTGAAATGATCACTCTGACCTCATCCTGGGTCCTCCTGGTGTGACACCTGACACACACCCCTGGGCTGCAGCTCCAGGGTGACACAGCTTCTCTCAAATGAAGGTCAAAGGCTGTCAGAGTCAAGCCCACCTTCCTAACACACAGGCTGAAAATGGCCTATAGCTCCTGGGGGTGGGTTGGCGTGGTAGTGGGGGATTTAGCTACCCCACCCCTATTTTCTTCCCCAGGTGAAAGTGGCCATCTTTGCTGGCCTGCTACATTCCTGCTTCCTGTCTTGTCAGCTGGATTGAGTTGTCAGGGTTGGGAGAAGGGTGGAGAATGAGTCCTGGAAGGCCACCAAGCAACAAGTCTCTTCTAGCTCCTTGCCTGGGCCCAGAGTGTGGGGGTGCAGGGTGGGGGTCACTCATTGCCTTAGGATCATCAAAGCTGATGAATCCAAGATCAGCCTCCTTTCGACCTCAGAAAAAACAGAAGGACTTCCAGGTCTGTTTTGAATCACACCTCTGAGTAAACCTGATGGCATCATTGCCAGGAGGCATATTGCAGGTGGGTGGAGGGGATAGTGCCATGGTGACAATGTGAGAGGTGTTCTGGGAGCCGGGATTAGGCAGCTGTGTCTAGGGAACAGATAGCAAAAATCATGGAGTGAGGGCACAGAGCTGTGTCCCCTAGCCTGATATCCCTAATGCTAACTCCCCTCTGCCCCCTCTATGATCCTTCCCCAAGCCCCTGCCAACATCTGACCCTCCCCCATGTTAAATGTGGGGAAGCACACAAGTTCTCAGCCCACTTTACCCTTGGAGGTTTAGAATAATAGATGGAAATAATACGTATTTAATTGAAGAATAGCATCATAGCAACTGTCTTTCAACCATGGATTTTGACCTTGAGGTTTGTATTGGGCCTGAGCTAACTAACCCTCTAATCATACTTTCCACAGAGCCTCCCAGACCACTTCCGACCAGAACTTCCAGTCCCTGGCACTCTTAGGGCAAGCCTAGCCCCAGCGCGCCCTCTTGTGCAAGTTGGGTGTGTGAGCTCTGCTTATTCAGAGTGGGAGGAAGCCCTGGTCAGGGTCCCACTTTGAGGCAAGCTGAGATTCTGATTCCTAGTGGTCTCCTAGTTTTAGCTCCCCATCAAAGGCTGGACCTCATCAGGGACCTCAGCTTAAATTAGCCAGCTTGGTGTGGTTCAGACAACAGACAGTCCTGCCTGTTAAAAGCCTGTGAGTTAAAATGTGTTTCTCGCTATCCTTTAAATCTGTCAGGCTCTGCCTGCACAGAACCCATACATGTGGAGACGATAGCCATTCTTCCACCCCCCCCCCCCCCCCCCCCCCCCCCCCCCC